>PVKM010004551.1:0-51605 GCA_004027735.1 Carollia perspicillata
CTCTGGCTGTCCCTTACAGATAAGCAGAGTAGTCTGCACCCAGAGGGAGGAAGGAGATGATATTTGAAATAGACCCCACAAACAAGTGAGGTCTAGAATATAAATATTAATGGCCATGTTCTTTTAGTTAAATCTACAAATCAAGGGCAGGGTAGGTAATACTGGGCCAACCATTTTGACCAAACTGATTTATTTAAAAAGCTGGTGTGGAATTTTAGTTCCATAGGGACACATGTGGCTGGCAGTATACACATGCACACAGGGAGTCACAGATGTACCCACACAGGCACATACACTCTCACATATACACTCAAATACTCCTGTTGCTTCCTTCCTATTAGATACCCCAACAAGAGCTCTCAAACTAAACATAACATTAACATGATGTCTTTAAGTTTCTCAGGGGAATCCACCTATCCATGGA
Source organism: Carollia perspicillata (assembly GCA_004027735.1). NCBI lineage: Eukaryota > Metazoa > Chordata > Mammalia > Chiroptera > Phyllostomidae > Carollia > Carollia perspicillata. The sequence goes on from PVKM010004551.1 coordinate 425, forward strand.
ACCCAAGAAATCAGAGAGGTTGGTCTATTGGGAAAAATAGAGCCCCAAAATAATTATATATGTCATTTTTTTTTCATGGGAAATATTTGTTTAGCCCAAGAACTGGCAAAAATGCTGAAAATACAGAGACTTGTTGACGTTATTTATTTTTTTCATACAGATGTATCTCCTCTGCATTAGAGGTACACCTGACATTAAGATGTGAACATCTTCCAACTTAAAAAAAAAGAAATCTTTTTTTAATAAAGAAATGTTCACAGTGCATTTTGTTTCCCATTAAACACTGTACAAATCCAACTATGGCAGAGAATTTAGAAGGAAACAAATTCAAACCCCAGTTTAATTTCCTTTTTCCTGTTTAGCTCCAAGCTCAGTATGTAATCTTATAAGTTGACAGGGGTAACATTGCACCTATTAGCACTCATCAACCAAAAGTAGATTGTCTGGGTTTCAATAAATGTTTTCTGAATTGGATTTAGGTTGGTGAGAAAATAAATTAAGTCAGAAAGTCTTTGAAGCAAATTACATATTGAAATGAACAGTTTGATGAACAACTTCCCCACCCCCAAATAAGACAGAAAGAAAGGAGAACAGCTGAAGTCTTGCTTTTCCAGCTGCAAGAATTTCCTCTGCTGTTACATCTGTGAACACTTTACAGGGCAATGTCTACAGTTTGACTTTTACAGCCCATGTTTGGTTGGAGTTTGCATGACATCTGGGGCTGTTTGGGGAGACCTTTCAAAGCTAGTGATTTCCAGTTTTTAGACACCAGAGTATTTATTTTCTACTGCAGCATAATTGTTTATGGTTCCACATTTATTTTTTATGGGAGCAGTGTGAAATGGAAATCAGGGTGAATTAGTAACTCGATCTTGTATCTGTCAGGGCTTGATGGCTCTTACCTGCTCTAGAAGCTAAAAGCCAGTGTGCTGACCTCACCCTGCTGGAAAAATTGAACACATTGCTGTTGTCAAAGACAAGACACTCTCAGCCATAAGAAGAAAGGGAGCCGGAAAGGCTAATGAGGAAAGAGGCCATTCACTCAGACAAGAACACAGCATCCTTGTCCCCCCTCAGCCCCTGCTGGGAACCTGGGTCATGTTTGGGGCCATGGGTACTGGGTGAAGCAGGCCGTCATTTTCACCCCTTCCTACTGAGAAAGGAAAACGCCCTAGCTGAGCAGCCTGCTCCTCAGTGAAGGAATGAATAAGTACTTGTTTTTCATGCGGTTTAGTCAAACAGCGTGGTGTGCATGCAAGTGAGAACTAGAAGACAGGCTGCTTGCCTACAAACTCACCCAGACTTTTCCTGCTCGGCAATAGGGGATTTTTGTTTGTTTGCTTGCTTGGTATTGTTTACTTCTTTTCCTGTGTTTTGGGTTAAGTTATTTAAACTCAAGAGATAACATTCACTAGACCTGTAAGAAGGTAAATGATTTGCCCGGGGTCCCACAGTTAGTGGCAGAGCTAGTCCGTACGAGACTCTTTTCTATAAACCAAAGCACATGAGTTAGGGGTGAATGAAAAGAGGGTTAAGTCAGGGATTTAAAGAGCTGCATGAAATGGAAGGGCTTGGAGGGAAAATTGATAGATGGTGTTTTCAGCGGCCCAGCTTCCCCTCCAACTTCTGGCTACGCTATTCTCCAAGCCTTCCTTTCCTTTGAGTTCCGTCTGGGCAAGTTCTGATCTCCTGGAATGCCATCTTTGCCTTTCTTATCTGGGAGCTAATCACTAAATAGCAGGTGGCGAAGAGTCTGTTTTTCATCTCTCTTGCTCTCTCCCCTCCTCTCTTTTACTTATTTCCTCGGGCTATGGATTTCTGAATTTTAAGCAGTAAACCTCCCTGATTTGTTCACACCTGGAATATCACTCTCTCTTTGTTTGGAAAGTATAGCAAGGAGCAGGGAGAATCAAGAGAATAAGCTGTTGTCTAAAGAGAAAAGGGAGATGTCAGTATTTAAATATTAATACACACACTCTGTCAGACATGCACACATATACATATTTTAAACCAAGCATGCTTTCTTTTAACTCCTCTATTTCCCTGCTCATCTCCACCTCCAGCCAAAGTCTTGCAAGACAAAGAACATGTACCGTGTGTCACTTCAGTTATCAACACCCCACACAAAGAGGTTGACAGAGGAAATAAGCAAAGTACCTTCGCAGGCCCGTTTGGGGTTGAAATAACAGCTAGAATGCCTAGAGGCTCCCAGAGATTAGCTTAGAATTTGTTCTTACAAATGTTGACTCTTGAGGGAAGCTGTCATCAACCTCCCTGTCTCTGTGGGCGTTGGGAAGTTGCAGTTTTTTTGCTGCACGTTCTGCCCTCATCATGGACTTTCCATTTTGGAGAGGACTTTAAAAGGTCTACCGGCGTGGACTCCCACCCTTAGTTATCATTTGTCTCTGAACCCAGAGACCGGTGTTTGTGATCGACTGCACATTAAGCAGGCCATGGAGTAAATGGAACAAAATATTAGACATGAGGATATAAATCTACATCCACGACTTCCAGTCCATAAGCCTTAGGGTCCCATGGAAACACCATATTTGCATGAATCAGTACCTACACATTGGCTAAATAGCGTGACTCGTATACATTCTGATCTATTTATTTATTCATTCTACAGAGTCATAAGGTACATGTGTGCCAGGAACTGTGCTAGGTGCTGAGTATACAATAGATAATGAACAAGCCAGAACAACTCTGGCTTTGTGGAGTTTCCAGTCCATTGGTGAAGACAGGCACAGAGAGCTACAGAAACACAGAGTGAAAGCAATAACTCAGACTTGGGATGTTATATACATAAGGTTGTGATTAATGGCATTCAACTTCCTTTAAAGGTGATAGCCTCTAATATTAAGCATTTGCTCTATCAATGCATTCCTAATGTGTTAAGTGTCTTTATCTGCAGGTCTATAAATTTTTAAGATTAAAATGTGCTCTCCATACTAAAAAAGGTTGGACAACACTGACCTAAATTATCCCTAAAAAAAAGACTTTTATAAACTGAATGAATTAATTAAATAGCAAGATCGCATGCTACCACTCTGGGGAACCTGGCGAAATCAAGAAAGAACGTACCCATTTCACCTCCCCATGGGGCAAAGAGCTACCCCACCTCCGCCCTTGACTTGGGTGAGGTCGGAGGCAAAGTTTTGTGGTTGAGTTTGGTATGCCGTGAAATAGCAAGCCTGGAGCCACGGGACGTGACTTGTTGCTTTATTAGACACGCAAGGCAATCTGTTGAAACAAAGAAATAAAGTAAAGCTTATATGAGAGGATTTTCCTGTCAAGAATTATAATGCAAAAAATAACCCCAAAAATATAGCTGTATTTGAACAGCAGCCAGGCAAGATAATGGACAGGAAGACCTGTTAACCGTGAGGTCCCATTTAAATGAAAATAATCCACCAAATCTCAGTCCCCAGTAGTGTCTCTGTTTGCATAGTCAAGGGCAGAAATATTAGAGGGACATTTTTAGTGATAATTCTGTCTTAGATAATGTGATGGGCACTGAAGTTACAAATCCCACCAAATGTGGTTTCTAAGTGGCTTCTTTTACTCCATAGCAATATTCATTTAAAAGATAGTTGAACAGACTTTATGCTTTGCAACAATGGTCAGACCAGCAGTGTGGGGGCAGGCCAATGTGTGCAAGGAGCACAAGGTTTGATCCCAGTGGCTGGATTTTATCCCAGTTCTATATCTAATTCGAGGCTTATTTTTGGCAAATCATTTCTCTTTTATCTTCAACACAGTTTCCTGACCTATAAAATGACAAAGGTTATTTCCAGCTCCTAATATTATGATTCAAGTTCCCCTACCAGAAAGGATGTTTTTCTTATAATGCTTCTCTTAACGTATGTGGTCACAATTTTGTATCCTATAGAACTTCTCACAGCAGGACCAAAAATCTACCTATTTGCATTAGGCCTGGGTTGTGGGATAAGATATTTCCTTACAGGGCCCGAGAGCATCTGCTAATTCTCTACAAGTTTCCCCATAAGAAGACCTATTTAAGGAAGGAGATCAAAAAGTCAAATGGTGAGGACCCCTTTGGGAGTTGCCTGTAGGAAAAGGATCGGTTTATTTCCTACATGTATCATATGTCTCCCCACTTCCTTCCCCACTACCCCACTCCCACCACCAAAAAAGAAAAAAAGAAGGAAAGAAGGGTGCCGACCTTCAGCACAGTTAGACCTCACCCACTTTCAGCCTGGTCTTTCACTGAGGTAATATCTTTATCTGATGCCAAGTGGACCTGTTGGTGTATGTAACCGTTGCTTCATTCTGATTCATCACATCTTGCTTTCTGGCGGTGAACCCAGGAGCCATTGTTTCCTGGTGACCTCTGGCCTACTTCTGCCAAAATGCTGTGGAGACTGTCACGAAGCAGTGCGGTGCAAGGGTGGGGGAGGGGATTGACTTTCCTTTAGTTAGTCCCTGGCCTTTGGCACTGCCATCTCCTGATCCCCTTTAAGCTCTCCAGAGAAGTCACCATGTAGAAGTTCCAGGAAACGCCTCCCACAGTCGGTTAATTCCAAAACACTTTGTATGAAAGAGTCAAAACCAGACACTCAAAACCCCCAGGAAGTGTCACACATGCCATGCCCTTCGAGATGAGCTAGTTAAGGAGACCAAGCACAGCGGGAAGAGTGCTTACGTTTGAAGTCAGGTAAACCCACTGAACCAACCACAGTTGGACAGACTGCTTGTAGTTCCAAAACTTGCTGTTTTGTTTTAATTTCGTGCTTTTCTCATGCTGTCTACTCATTCTAGAATGCTCTGCCCCACTCCAGAGTTTCTCTTCACTGAACTAACTTCTGCTTATCCTTAGCACTCAGCTCAAACATCACCTCCTACAGGAAGCCTTCCCTGACCATCCACAGCTGCATTAGACACCCTTCTCAGTGCTTAACCTAATGTCTATGTGTTACTACATGGTTGTATAGGTGTTACTGTCTTCCTCTCCTAGACTGTGAATTTCTTTTCAACCAGAAAAGATATTTACTTTTTTTTCTATAGCTTAATTGAATGAATACATGATCTAGTTCATCCACTTATTAGCAGTGTGTTCTAGGCAGCTTAACTCACTTGTCTGGGCCTCCATTTTCTCATCGGTAGCCTGGTGATAACACTCTATCTCCCACTGGGATGTCGATCAGCTTAAGAGGTAACATATGTCAAGGCCTAGTACAATATGACACACAGGTGGAGAATTAATGCATATAAGGCCACAGCTTGCACAGGGAATGATGAAAAATAAAAAAAATAAAATAGCAACTTAATTTTAGAGCAAGGAAGACCTCTGTAGTCAGTTTGTAGCCCCCTTTTTCATGGATATATTTGTCCCAACCAGCAGGTCCCTCATTGCAAGAAAGAAACCTGGAAGTCTTCATTTGTTTTCTTTTTTGTTTGTTTGCATTTTTTTGTTCAATGAGAAACACACAGCAGATCATTCCTAAAGTTTGCTGAAAGTCCAGCATATCTAGCTGGGTTAATTGATTGATCGGATTAGTTACTCTTGTCATTTCTCCCACTAACACAGGGCCCTGAAAGCCTAGACCACCCTCCCCCCACACACAATACTTTATTATAAATAGGTCTTTTCAAGTGAGGTCAAGCTTAACCAGAGAAGTTCTGGTGATTTATTCAAACACCTTGCAGGGACAAAGAGGAAGCACCAGTGGTCTGAGCCCCCTGGAAACCTGACTAGGAGCCTGATACTCGGAGGGATTGCTTCCAAATAAAGAAATTAAGGAAGTTTCCAAATAAAGGAGATAAGGAAGGAGGGGCAGCTTAGCAGAAGTCAGAGCAGCAAGAGCTGCTAGCCCCAGCCCACAAACAATACCGTGCCACAGGACTATCCCACATACCCCCGTTTTCCTCCAAACACACATGCACATGTGCAGCCATCTACTCACCCATCCTCCCACTCCAACCCTCAAACATACTCTGCCTCCCCTCTGGTAACAGACAGGGATTTCTGTGGGTCAAATCCCCCCAAATCCTCAGAGGCATCAAGCTGAATCAGACCCCACTAGTCATCTACAGCACATGCAAGCCAAGGTTAATTTATTCAACAATCATTTATTAGGCAAGCTCCTAGTGCCAAGCTCTGTGCTAGGCACTTTAGACCAATGCTTTGCGGAATATGCTTCAGAGCCTTTCTCCCCAAGCCACCCCGAGAAGAAGAAACCATTTTAGTCACAAAGTGTGGTGAGGCGAGGATCGCTATTCACTTCAGTCTGAAGAACGCACAAGAAGGTGCCGAACTCCCAGGGACCCACAAAACACCCATTAAAGTGGAATGGAGTCTGGGCGTAGTGGCAAGTTAGCAGAGGAGGGTCAAGGATTGGGGTAAGAGCAAAAGGAAGGAGGGTTTCCCACAGTATTTCTGCCACCTTTAAACCATGGCCAAGAACCAAGAAGCATTTGAACAACTTCCCTACGGTCACCTCCAAAGCATCCTAGGATCTGAAAAGCAAAGAGGAAGGAGCTTCCCAGGGAACATGATGGTGGAGGGCCCTAGTTTGGATTTGGTAACAGCCTCTTGTAAAGGCTTTTAAATATATCTGAAAACACACAATCATTCCAAGGAGAGGAAAGGTCTATCAGCCCTCCCCTTGAATCTGAGTGGGCTTCTGGCTTGGTTATAGTAAGTTGAATGTGGCAAAAGTGATGCTTCATGACTTCCGAAGCTTAGTGAAAAAAAGGCCTCACAGCTTCCATCTTGTTCCCTGGAACACGTGCACTTGGGCTCTGAACCCCAATGAGTAAGACTGCCCTGAGGCCACCATGCTGTGAAGAAGCTCAGGCATGTGCGTGGCCGTGTGTGGATCTGGCTGACAGCACACCGAAGTCCCAGCCCACAGCCAGCACCACCTGCCAGACTTGTGAACGGATGAAACTCCTGACAGTCCCAGCCCCGCAGCCTTAAATTATCCCCAGCTGGAGCCCCAGCTGAGGCTCCAGACATCGTGGAGCACAGAAAAGCAGACCCCACCACGCCCTATTCAAAACCTGGCCCACCAAATCTGTGAGCAGAATGAAATGATCGTTTCAGGCCACTAATTTTGGGTGATTTGTATTAAGTGGCAGGGCTTGAGTGATCCAATGATCCTGGAGGGGAGAATGAGCAGTGTTATAAAAAGAGAAGAATGGAATGCACAAAACAATAACGACACTATGGGAGCAGGACAATGACTTGAACAATGCTGTAGGTACACTGTTTTCTTTTTCGAGGTGAAAAAGGAACCTAATATAATCACAAACCTTAAGCCTTGCTTCTGGTGGCCTGGCTTTGCAGTGGTCCGTCCACAGTCTCACCAGGTGGTCCACAGTCTCCTACAGCATAAAAGCCTCCTGCACCTCAGAGGGCCCCTTGTGGTAGGAATCCAGATGACTTCTCTGTAGGACATCAGTGGACCTGATTTGAAAGGTGGCCGTCAAAAATCAGTCCCTCACAACAGGAGAAAGAGGCCACGTCCTGGGGACTCAGACCCAGGCAGGGGCTTCTGAAGCTGGGGACTTCTACTTCTTCCCTCACCACCACCCAGTGGTGCTTCAGGCTTCAAGGACCGTGTCTCCCCAGAAGCATCCGGAATTTGTCCAGTTACCTCTGAGACAGTTGACACTCGTCATCCTAAAAGACCCTAACCAGCATAAGAGCCCCGATTCCACCCAGCTCCAGTGCTCCCTTTACTCTTTGAGTTTCTTTTATTTCCACTACTTGGAAAAAAAGATGATCTTTTCACCCCCACCCGACAGCTAGGAATATTTATCCGTGTCTACATGCCCCTTATTAGAGCCCAAATTCATTTTAAGAGGCCCCTTTTGACATCCTTTCTGTAGGAGGAGAGAGAAGCTGACATCAACAGCCCCAGGCCAGGAGCCTGCGGCTCACCCAGCAGCATGGTCCCAGGTTGAGGAGTGTGCAGGAGTCCTTAAGGTCAGGCATGGTGAGAACTCTACTTGTACACATTTTGTAAAGAAGGGAAGAGGGTTTCCAGATCTCCACAGCTCATCCACTGACCTCTGTTTTGATTTTCTGAACAGTCCCACTTTCTAAGGGTTCGTGCGTGTTGTCAGAAAGCCTTGCCATCTGCCTCTGTTTGCTTTGATTTTAATCTTTTCCTTCAACTCAGTGGGTGAATTAGACTTGAACTTACAGATTCTTTGAACTAGACATGACCTTAGAAATCAGCTGGGAAGGAAAAGTGAATTGTCCATGGTCACACAGCAAGAGTTCTTTAGTGTCTGAGCTAGGACTAGAACTAGTGCCCCTGCTAGGCTCTGTGCACTGTGCTGTTACACTTCCCCGATAGTCTGCTCCCTGGACAGTGTGAACTCAAAGAATCTGCTTGAGCCCAGCCAACTGCAGGAGCTGGGTACCAGAGGTCTTTTCTTCCTCCTCAACTCCCCACCCCAATCCCAGCCTCCCAACCTCTAGAATATTTGGAGGCAAGCAAAAAAGTCTGTCAGGCCCTGGATGGGTGGCTCAGCTGATTGGAGGATCATCTCCTACACCAAAATGTTGGGGGTTCAATCCCCAGTGAGGGCATGTACAGGTGACAACCGATTGATATTTCCTTTTACATCGATGTTTCTCTCTCCCTCTTTCTCTCTCTCTCCTTCCCTCCCTCTAAAATCAATAAACATATGCTCAGATAAAAATTAAAAAAAAAAGAAAGAAATCAGCTTGGCCCCGTACCTCCTGACTCTAGAGCCCTTTTTAAAAGAAAACAAATCTGGCAGGCATTTCTCTGCTCCTTAGGCGCTCTTGGAATTAAAGCTCCTGGTCATTTTAAAAATTAAGATTTTTCCCACCCACCTCTCTTTCCACGATTCATTCTCCTCCCAACCCTGGCTCTGATTCCACAACTGCTTTTCTGTTTCCCTGGCTACATGAGGTATTTCACATGGCCAAGCTTCCATATGGGTGACTTCCTATAAAAGCAAACAAGGCATTGGACACACCGATAAAACTTAGTTTTGGTCAATGTGCTATTCAGGTTTGTTTTTTTTTCCCCATAAACCATATCCCTTGAACACATTTTCAGGCAGGGTGAAATATCAAGGAAAGAAGAACAGGGCTGTTTGCAGACAATGGAGGAACCACTTAGACATAAATATTGGACTAGAGGGACAGGCTGCCCTATAGTATAACTGTGTAACTCTGTTTTTCCCCCTAGAACTGGCTCCTGAAGAGTTTACATCACGTCTTTTTCAAATTCTGCATCCCCCTCACAATCTGAAACATAGTGCTTTTCATATATGAGGATTTCTATAAATGTTTTAGTTGAATATTTTTTAAAACATAGTGATAGTCTACTATGTAATAGACAGAGTACCATATGTTTTATAGCTTTTAAAAAATTGATTCTCATGACCACCCTATATCAATTACTGATTGCCACAGTAATGATGTTTTGCAAACCACCCTAACTCTTAGTATTATCCCCTTCTATGGTTTCTTGTGGGTCTGCAGGTTGGCTCACCAATTCTGCTGATCTAGGCTAGGCTTGGCCAGTCTCAGTGGAGTATGCTCATGTACCTACATTCAGCTAGAGGGCAATTGGGGGAAAGTGATGTAAGATGGCCTAACCCGGGGTGGCACTAATGACTGGGGCTTCTCTCCATGGAGTTTTTCCTTTTCAAGCAGGCCAGCCCAGCCTTGTACTCATGGTAGAGCTAACAGGTTTCCACAAGAGCAAGCTGAAGCCAGCAAAACTTCTTAAGATCTAGGCTTACAGCTGCTACACCGTCACTTTCACCACACTTCATTTGTCAAAGTGAGTCACGAGGGCAGCCCCAGATTCAAGGGCTGGAGAAATCAGTTCCACCTCTCCATGGAAGGAGCAACAAAGTCACGTTGCAATGTGTTGAAAGATTGTGGTCATTTTTGCAATCAATCCACTGTGTAAGTCCAATTTTAAGGTGAAGAAAGAAAATGGAGAGAGGTTAAAAGAATTATTGAAAATGTTATAAAACTGCATTGTGATGATGGTTGTACAACTCTATAAATTCACTAAAAATCACTGAGCTATCCACTAACAATGGCTGAATTTTATGGTATATAAATTATCCTTTAGTAAAGCTGTTAAAAAAACTGAAAAAAATTTTAAATATATTGAAGATCATTCAACTTATCATTGCCAAATCTTCATTTAAATTTAAGTATTCTAGCGCAAAATGCAGTACTCTTTTCTATGCACCTAGATTTATCATATCTAAAGTATTAGATTCTCAAAATTGGAGAGTCTATGAGCCAGAAAGTTGTTTTACAGACTATTTTGTCCATCTCTCTTTCTTCAAGCAGCTGAATGTGCAAGCCCTCTGGCACAGGAGCATGACTCCCAATCTTAGACTGAAAAACAGAAATAGCAGAAACCTGATCCAGGTGAAAAATACACCTCATCTTCTCATATGTTTCTGGGATCTATGGTGATCAGTACTGAAAGGACTTGATCCACTGTCCTTCCAATTTCAGCTCCTCTGATTTTTCACTGACCATGTCCTAAGCAGCCAGGTACCAAATATGCTTAGGTTCTGATATTACCATCAGTAGCATTTTTCTTCTGTTATATTACCCAGTGTCCAAATCAAAGTGTCCTTGTTTGGGTTGAAAATGGCTGTATTCAAATTAAAAGTCACCCAAGCAACCTCCTTTGTGGATAATATCTCTGACATGAGGACCCTAGGAATAAGAACATTTTTATGTGAGTTTTTTAAAAATGGATTTGTGCAATGTGGTCCTGCTCCTCTAAGCATTAAGGGATCTGTGAGGATGATGGACAAACTGGGAAGTGGCATGGCTTTGTCCTATAATTCGGACTTGTTTCTGGAGAGAGAAAGAGTGAAATGCCGAGAAGATGCATCCAAGCTCCTGTAAACAGAGCTTTGAAGAGCAAATGGAGCACCTTTCATCAATCACACACAGACCACATCAAACGCTGCCGGAGGAGAATTGCTTACCGGATGTCAGGCAGGGTCAGGCAAGCGTTATCAAATGCTCTTTCAAGATATTAGGAACCAGAATCAGAGGGAGAAAAAGAGGGAAAGAGGAGTGCCGAAAGGAAATGAGGCAAATAAAGCCAAGGATGAGGTTCATTGGCAGAAAGGATGAGAGGAGAAGAGGAAGAGAGAGAAAAAGAGAGAGGGAAGGAAACAGGAACAGACACAAATAGATAGCAAGAGACAGGGAGCAAATGATAGGAGCAGAAAACATGATGCAGCAATCAGAACAAAAGCAAATCAATAGCTAAAGAGGCAGAAAAAGGGAAGAACAGAAGCCAAGTGGAGAGAAACAGCCTTAATATAGGGCAGAGACCATGCTGGCAGCCATCTGCCCTGAGGACATGTAGTCTCCTCGGACGTCGGCTAAAAATTAGCTAGAACAGTTCTATTTTCCACACCTTGAGGAATATTATTAAGGCTCAGGAAAGCAAAGAGAAAGCAAACACTCCTGCCCTCTTCCTCACCAGCTCCCCAAATTATTTTTTATCTACTATGAAGGGCTATTTGATCATCCCAGCCAGCGTCATTCAGGCTCTGAATATTGGAAGGAGCAGTCATTAGAAACCCAGCCAGAAGTCCACCCAAACCCCCATTGGAGAGATTTCATCGTTTATTACAACAAAACCAGGCAGTCATGTATCAGCTCAGGCTATAAATCTGCCTTCTTCATAGATCAAGTTCGATTTGCCAACTAATTGGAGGGAAACAATCCACTTCTGGGTCAAATCAAGCAAATTTATCCCTCTCTGTAAAGAGCCTGGCTCTGTCTTAATCAAAAGGTAATGGCCCAGGTGCCCGAGTGTTCCAGTGTGGAGCTCTGGGGAGCCCAGGGTCAGTGGGAGGCTACCAGGTGTGGGAAAGGGGAGCCTGGGCAACAAGGAAGAAGACATCAGGAGTGGGAGAGGAGGGGCACCCTCCAAAGCAAACTCTGCTCATGTAATTTCTCACCTTATAAAAGATACTGGAAATAACAAAGCATCAAGAAATAGGGTCCTAGAGAGAGTCTTGCTCCTGGCACTCTGTGAGCCTTTGTTGATATAATGCAAAATACTAACAATGATTTAATAGTGGCTCCCAATATTTAACTGCGGGCTTTAAGTGGGAGCTAAGAGAATAACAGTGCTCACTGAACCAATCATTTCACATGCATCATTTCATTTAACCCTCACAATAGCCCTCTGAGGTAGACATTCTTCTTATTATTATGCCTATTTTACTGATGAGGAAACAGAAGCACAAGGAGATTGGTCAAAAATCACAAAGCAAAAAAGTGGTGGAGCAGAAATCTGAGCTGCAGCTGATCCCACAGCTGGTCTTCCATGACCCGGCATTGCTCATGGAGTCAATGGATGTGATAAGAAAGCTCTTTGTCTTGTCCACTGGGAGCAGAGTGCAGGATGGTGAGGAAGGAAACTCACAACAGCCTCAGCCCATTTGGGCAGGATCAGGGTTTTAAATGAGATGGTAATAGATCGTGTCTCAATAAAGAAGCCAATTTACAATATGATCATTTTTTTCGCTTTGGGATAAATGATGCAGCCATTCACCAAGACAGAAGGTAGCATTATTACGAGCAGCAACACGTTTTAGGGAGCTCTCTAAACTCTTCTATTTCCTTTCATGAAAGGAAAAGATCAGAAATTGTCCATAATTACAGAGCCATCAGCACTGAATTACAACAGCTCTTGCATGGGCCAACATGGCAAATGACTCCTAGCAGTAGCAAGTGTCCTAAGGTCTTCCTCCCACCTCCAGCTCCACCTCGGCATTTGCTGGTATAAGCAGCCCTGCTGGTCCACTCACAGCAGTGGGGCAGGAGCATAGGCTCTGTGCTCAGACAGACCTGTGCTCAGATCTTATCTCTACCGCTTACTACCTGAGCAACTTTAGACACTTTGCTCAATGTCTCTGAGCCACAGTGTCCTCATCTGTAAAACGGGGGCTATAAAAATACCTTAGACCCAAGTAATGTTAGGATACAATAAAAATATGAATGCGTTACATCTAGAACAATGCCTAGCTTATAATAAGCACTTTAAAAAGCTATTATTATTATATTTTCTACCCTTTCATCTTCCTTAGTTGAAGCTAAAATAGGAAGAGGCAAACCAAGTGAAATTACTTACATAAAAGCTAGATAGAGCCGGGCTATTCCACAGGAGGCAATAATTATAAAGCTGCTTCAGAGCACAGAGAGTTCCAGGAACGGAACACACATTTGGAACAAGTTCATTTAAAAATTGCTTACTCATAAAAGCTGCTATCGTTAGAGCCTGACAAATGGAAGACTCGGCACCAATAAATAAAAAGCCAGAGGTAAACAAGCCGACTACTCTGAGAGGTCTCTTGATTTCTCTCTTCCCATCTGTCAACTGTTTCTTAACCTTGTATGGGGTTATAATGACCAGTTAAAGTAAGTTTTATGTGCCTATTCACTCTGAGATTTTCCCAAACTCTGAAGAGAGGGAAGGAGCCTAAAGTCTTCTCTGCAAGGTCTTATGGAGTGGGATGAGGCCATCCCTGCACCCAGCAGGCTGACTCTCACCTCTTTGCCCAATAGAACTGGCTCCAGAATATCCCCCTCTTCAGCCTGTCTAGAGACTTCAGCCCCCTCAGTACCTGTGCTCCAATGTTTTGTCTCATACCTCATCGGCCCACTCCAAGAACTGTCTCCTGGTCAGTAGTCCGTAACCTGCTGTCTTGCCCCAGCTCAGGTCGGTCACCCTCATGGTAGTGCAGTGATCCCACTGGATCCCACTGGATCCCACTGGAAAGTGAGAATGCTCGCGCATCCAGACACTGAGTAGCTGACCACTGTCACTGAACTTCTCTGAGGCTCAGTTTGTTGTCTATAAAATGGGGTAAAACCGTCTCTCGTAGTGTTCCTGTGAAGGTTAAATAAGTTTATGGTCATGAACCTGCCCTGGAGAGTACATGTGGTACCTGTTGCAGTTAGTGACAGTAATGAAGCCTCCTGATATCTGAGCTCTGTCCTATGAATTTGGGGGCAGGGGCAGTAATAGAAAGTAGGGGAAGGTATACAAATGTCTGCCCTCAGAGTTTTGAGTCACAGTGCAACAGAGATCAACAAGACCTTGCTTTCAAAGAGTCAGCAAGTCCAGCTATGATCTGTGAAAAAAAGATGAAGAGAGCTGGGTGGTGTCACCAGTCCCCTGCACCCACCCCGTCCCTGCCCTACTCAAGCCCTGACAGACTTGACTATGTCTTGCTCTCCTGCCATCAAAGAAAGGCCAGAAACATCAGACGGGAAGCGTCTTAGTGCTTTTAGGGCCCAGGGCTAAACAAGCTTTTGCCAGCATTTACCAGAAACCATAGCAAATTTTATGAATTCTTACATAATGAAAGCCAGGAATCTCCACATCCTTCTTTTTTCACCCAAACCCCACCTCTTTGACTACAGTTTTTCTGGAGGTTAAAACAAAAACTATGCGTCACTTAGTTACACAAATGAACAGTCAGTTTGGGCTTTGAAAATTTTATTTTGTAAAATGAGGACTAAACACTAAGTAACACATTTTGGGAGCCAAATATTTCCAAAGCAAAATTTGCTAGAGAATCAGCTGGGTGTGTGTGGGTGCTCAAACACTTGGCCTGAATTGAATTTTGTAAAAGTTAGGCTGTTAGGCATCCACTCAATTATTCTAGAAATCTGTATTGAATACCTACTGTGTGCAAAGCATTGCACAAGTCACTGAAATACCAAGACATGTCCTGCACGTGATTATTTTCTATTTATAAGAATCACCTGGAGGGGGGGTTTCAATAATGGGGACGTCTGAGTCCCACCACTGGATAGTCTAATTCAAGTGAAATGGGATAGGGTTCAAGTCTTTTTTTTTTTTTTGGCAATTGAATCTAAAGGGCAATCAAGGTGGACAACAGTGAATAATGTAGGTGGAGGAGGGACAGGAGTCCAGGTTGGAAAGGGCAGGAAGCAGTCGTGGCAAACTTGATTCATTCATTCTGCAAAGAGCTACATATCAAGAACTGTATTAGGTGCTGGGCATACCATGGAGCCTAAGACCTGACTCTTGTCACCACAGAGAGGACAGAATATGGGACAAGCTCAATTATGCTGTATGTATGTTCTGCAATGAACTTGAGTACAGAGGCAGGCTCCTGGCCCACCTGGTGAGTCAGAAAAGACTTCTTAGAGCAGATGATGCGTGAGCTACATCCTGAAAGATGAAAAAAACTAAGCAAACAAAGAGTTTCAGAGGACATTGCTAGCTGAGGGAACTATCCCTGGAAAAGCCCAGAGGCAAGAGAAAGCTCGCTGAGTTCTAGAAAGTGCAGCACTTGTGCAGACAGGGGAGGGGGCAGTGAACCAGCTGGGTGGTCAGCACTGAAGGACCAGAGCATGACAGGCTTCCCACACTGCAGACCACTGCTCACTTGGCTCTGATCCCCAGCGCTTAGCACAGGGCCTGACACATGGTAAACATGCAATAACTATTGGTTGGATAAATCAATACAAGCAAGAGGACACAGACTCTTAAAGGTTACATAAGAGAACCTACAAAGAGAGTCAGAGGGCACAGTCAAAGAGATGAGAGTGAAGGAAAAGACTGGTGGCCCAGAAACTAACAGAGGACTGAGTTTTCAGGAACAGGATTAGTGTTGAAGCCAGCAAAGAAGTTAAGGAAACATGACAAAAAGTCAGCTGCCAGACAGCAACAAGGTGGTCATTAACAACACCCATTTCACATGGGAGCTAAAGGAGAAACACGATGACAGTGAACTCGGGAGTGGAAGGGGCAGACTGCCCAAGTATAATTCACCTGTCAGGAGGCTTGCCTGTGAAAGGGCAGGTGAGATGGGGGTGAGAGGAGCGTATGGGGCTAATGGAGGGTTAGATGTTTTTTTTTAAAGATGAGTTAGACTTGAACAGGTTTTTTAACATGGCCAACTGGAAGATCCTATAGAAAAAGTTAGATATGTGCGACAGTGTGCTGGAATAAAAGGGCAGACTGCACTTACTGTGAGACTTGGGGACCATTTGTAACCTTTCTGAACCTCAGTGCTTATCAACAAGGCAAGGACACTCACCCGCAACTTGAATGGTTGTTGTAATAAGTAAATTAAAAATGCCTACTGCAGTGACTGGCTCCTCTGGGTTTTTAGGTGCACTCTTGCTCTCGCGCTCTCTCTCTCTCTGTCTCTCATCCTCTCTTTCATCTTTAATTAAAAGAAGAGGTCCTCTTAAAAGTTGTTGGGGTAGAAAGACTTGTGTTGTCCTCTTAGGAGTTTAGTGGTCTCTCCCAAGTCACCAAACACTACATATACATCCACTTCAGTTTCCTCAATCAAATGGAGACATGGGTCCCTACTTCCTCGTAAAGCTGGGGCTTTTAGATTTAATGAGAGCAGAACAGTGGAAAACGCTTGCAAAAGTTAAAAGTGCCACTGACATTGTAGGATTACTATCCAGGCAATATAAAAAAGAAAAACCTGGAGATGGGTGACTAGCATTTCCTTCGCGTCAGGTTGAATCATGGATTCATTCTTAAAAGCTGTAAAATTTTAGGGAAGCTGAACACAGAGCTTCGGAATCTTGATCTCTAAAAGGATTAAAATTTTTAAAAAGTGTATGAAATCTCTAAATGTAGTAAATGTCAGTAAATATTGCTTTCTGTCTCCTGATCTGGAAAATGTAAAACCAGTATTGTCTTCCATCTACATGGACTATTATGAGTGGGATTTGGCATGGTTACAAAAGAAAGACAAGACCGTTTGAATTCAAGTACAGTTGACCCTTAACAACATCTACCAAAGACCTCATGACTTAAGTTGGCCCTCTGTGTATGCAGATCCTCAACTGCCCTCTGACCCTTGAACAATGCAGGTTTGAACTGTACAGCTAAATTGAAAAAGCCCATGTTCCTCAAGAGTCAACTGTGTAACCTTTGATCCCAAAACCTAAGTTGTCCCTTGGCATCCCTGGTGTCTGTGGGGAATTTGTTCTAGGATCCCTGCAGATACCAAAATCGGCAGTGTTCAAGCCCCCTAAACAAAAGGTAGATTAATGCACGCATCAGCCCTCTGCATCCTCAGAGTCCCTACTGTGATGGGTGGAAAACAGTACAGGCAGTTCTAGAAAAAAATCACATATAAGTGGACCCATGCAGTTCAAACCCGTGTTATTCAAGGGTCAACTGTATATATGCAATGATCATGAGAAAGCTCAAGGAGAGGCAAGCTCTTTCTGAACCAAGCTGCTGCTAGGGATCCTTCTTGGTGAAGGGTGATCTTGGTGATCACCTTCTGGGTGACCAGGGGTGTCAAACTTATTTTCACCAGGGCCACATCAGCCTCATGGCTGCCTTCAAATCAGTGCCACCAACAAGGTGCCTGGCCAGATAAAACAAGGTGGAGAGCTAGATTCAGCCCATGGGCCTTGTGTTTGCCGCCTGTGTTTTAAGTCTTAACAACAGGCCACAGATTTAACTAAGATCTTTGTTCCACGATCTCTTGCCCCAGACAAGGACCTTGACCAGAAAATAATGGTCAGTCTCTTTGATTCGACTGCAGGTTCCTTAGGGATAAAAATAGTCTTAATCATCATTTTTCTCCAGCTCCAGCTTCAGTGCCTGTTTCACCCTTAAGAGACACTTGACTGTAGAGTTGGGTAGACCTGGATTCCAATCACTGTGGCATTCTAAGTAGGTACCATTTACAAAATGACCAACCTGTTTAAGCTACAGTTTCCTCATCTGTAAAATTGAGACAATTCTGATTTGCAAATGTTGGAGAGAGGGATTTAGTAAGGGTCTATAAGGAGCTGACTTGGTGACACGTAATAGGACATTATAAGAGCTGATATTATTATTGAGAATAGAATTACCTAGCATGCAAGAGAGCCCAGTGAGATCAGGGGGTAGACAGGGGCAGAGAATATGGACAGTCAGATTTTACAGCTAAAAAAATAAGGAAAAAAAGGCTCAAGTGACTTTTCTCCCCATTTCACCGAAATAATGTGCTCCAAGCCTGAGACCTTTTCCTCCTGCCTACTGCCTGTAGTTCATTTCTCCAACAGAGATCTAAGCCACCATAAATCCCACCAGGCATCACAATGGATGACACAATTTTAACTACAAGAGAGCACAGCATAAGTGGTGTCATTATTGTCCCCAATGGTTGCTCTCTGCTTTCTCTGGGGGATGAGAGAAAAAAAGTCATATTTTTTAACCTGAAAATATACAGTATTCTAGAACTTTTGAGGGACAGATCCAAGAACTCAGAAGCACAAAAGCTATTAAAGGAAAGTAAGATCAGACTTAAAGCAAATAATCTTTCTTCTTTTTAAAAATATCTCCTTATTGCTATCCTACTCAAAAATCTAGAGACACAGCTTCCAAATAAAGTCAGTCTTTTCCCATCTCCTATGACTATTAGTCTTCTATATTCTTCTCCCTTTGATAACAGATCTCTTCTAGTGATGAGGCACTCACTTCCTCAGTGAGTCCACACCCTCTCCCTGGGAGGTGCAATATTGCAGTCCAGTTCCAACACTGACTACCCAGAGTTAGTTCAGACTTCACGAGTTACAGACAGTCTCCAACAAGCCTGCCCTCACATCAGACAGCAGCCACAAGTTCAGGGGTCCTGGGCCACCTGCACTTCTGACCAATAGGCTACACGTTCAGGGGTTCCCACAGCTCCCTTAGGTTTAATAATTCAGAATAACAGACAAAACTGAAGAATGTACTATACTCAAATCCCTGGGCCAGTCAAATGAAAAGATGCATAGGGCAAGACCCAGGAGGGCCCTGAATGTGAAGCTTTTGTGTCCTATCCTGAGGGAATCAGAATGTACCACTGTCTTGGTACACTGATGTGATCATCAACCTGGAAGCTCAATCAAGCCTTGGTATTCAGTTTTCACTGGGATTGCATTATGTAGGCACCATTAATAAAATCATTGGCCATGTGGTTAAACTTATTCTCCAGCTGCCCTCCACTCCTGAAGGCTGGACCAATATCATGTGTCTCAAAGCCATCATGCATTGTTGGTGTTTCCAGCATGGCCACCCCCCATCCCGAATCTACCTAAGGGCTCACTACAGTTACTTTATGAGCATAAATTCAACTGTGATCCTAAGGGCCCATCATGAACAGCAAAGACATTCCTATCATTTTGGAAATTTCAAAGGTTTAAGAACTCCATCCAAGGAACCCAGCTCAAAGTCCTGACATACACTTTATTATACAACAAGAGAGAAGTTTCCCACACCTAAAACACTTGACATTGACACTCTAGATCCAATACTTGTTCATTTGTTGCCAACCTCAACAAGCCAAACACTTCCTTCCAGACATAGTCTCTTCATCTTCTAGTGCCATCGTGCTTGACCAACCTCATTTCCACTATTCCCCATCAGAAACTCTGTATGCTGCCCCTCCTGCTCTTTCTCAATTTCCCCAGATAAGTTATGGGATAAGTTATAACCTCAGGAACATAAGAATGAGACCAGAAGAGGACCTTGAGCAGAACCCACTCTAATACTTAAGAGTGAGAAGAGGAAAGTAGCCTAGTGAGGAGTCTGATGAGGTAGGGAATTCAGCTGCTGCGTGTGGTCATAGAGGTCCAGGAAATGAGCTTTCAACATGCAAGGAAGGACCAACAGTGTCAGCTACTACAAGGAGATCAATGAAGGTGATGGCTTGAAAGTTTCCATTGGATTCAGCTATAATTAGACATAGATGACCTTGCTGACAGCACTTTCAGTAGAGTGATAAGGGCAGAAGCCAGATTGCAGTGGGCAGAATAGAGAATGGGAAGTTAAGAAGCAGAGAAGCAGAGTATACAAGGGTATGTCTCTTTAAAAGAAAAAAAAAGCAGTGGCTGAAAGGTGCCACAGTGCCTGAAAGGAATTGGATGTTCAGAATGAAAGACTTGCACATGTTCAAGTGCTGGTAGGAAGAGGCCAAAAGGGAAAGGGATCAGGTGACTGTATAGGAAAAAGAGGGAACACTGATCAAACCAGGCTGCTAAGAACTGGGAGAGAAGAGCTCCAGAGGACAAGTGTAGGGATCAGCACAGACGGGGATGCTACACTTCCATTATAACAGAAGTGAAAGAGGGAGGCATGCAGGCAGTTTTTTTGTAGCTAATTTGTAGGTTTCATGGCAGTAAGTAAAGGGAGAGTTGGTGGCAGGGCAGTGGGGCAGTTCCCATCTTTGGCTTCTATTTTCTCTGTGAAGTGGGAAGCAATGCCAAATGTTTAACTTGTGAAACTCAAACATTGGAGGAGACAGAAGGGGAGTGAAAAAAGCATGAAAAAGCTAGTTTAAAGAACTAGAGAGAGGACTAACAACCACAGAATGATTACAGGGTAGCAAGGGAGGGCCAGTAGTGTGTGAGAACCATGGAGCAGCCATGAAATTAGTCTGCAGATCTGTGTGAGTTTCTCTACAACCCATAGCAACACTGGCAGAGAAGGATAACAGGTAATTAGATCCAGGGTTGAGATTTTGCCAGGCAAGTATGAAAGAAAGCCAGTGGAGTAATGATATTGGCTAGACAGTGGGTGAAGTAACATGAATCTAGAGAGGGAATGAGGAGGGGGCTTCCAGACATGAAGAATATACACAGAGATCAACGGTCTGAGCACCTCTAATTTAAAAGATAGAAATAGTGTAAACTATTGAGTAAAAAAAAGTAGAAACATAGGAAGGTATGGTCAGAAATTAGGATGTGACCTAAGAGATGACAAGGTTCAGGGTGGATCCATGCATGTGAGTGGCAAAGTGAAGGTCATTGTACGTGAGATCCGGGAATGCAGAAGTCAGAGTGTTATTGGGGCAGCCCCATGAACACAGGTAATCCAGGATGAGGCTGGGGATTCAGAGGCAGAGAAAGAGTGTGCCACATGCTGATGTCTCACTGAAAGGTGGAGGATGACTAAGAGAGTGATACATAGTGTCCAAGAAATATAGAGTAGAAATCACAAATCAGAAGCTTATGGACCAAGTCGGATCAATAGTTATGTTTTATTTGGCTTCCTCAGAGTTTGTTCCTTATTTGTTTTATGATGAATTATTTCCCATCATTTAAAAATTAGGAGGGTTGATATAAAAATCTGGATTCTTTGGAAGGCTGCTCTTAAAAACTATGAAGATCTGGAAACATGGGGCTCCTACCTCCACTATGACCTCTGGAGCTGAGTCACAGTTATGCCCCCTTCCAGGGCTGTCCAACCTTTTGGTGTCTGTGAGCCACAATGGACGAAGAAGAGTTGTCTTGAGCCACACATTAAATACATTGCAACACATAATCACAAAAAAAAACTCATGTTTTAAGCAAACTTATGATTTGGTGTTGGGTTACATTCAGAGTCATCCTAGTCTGCATGCAGACACCAGGCTGCAGGTTGGGCACCCCTGCTAGAGTATCTTGCAGCTTCCAATTCACACCAGACTCCACAGGCTCAGTTCACTCAGCTAAGATACTGGCCTGCTCTTGTGGGCATCCTTCAGTAACTCTAAGGGAGAGCAGGCAATGCCGAAGTGCATGAGCCTTAAAGGGGCAGACATTTTTATATGAGCTATTTGGGGGACATAAGTGGGAAACAGAGATGATGCCAATGCCACTTGCTGACCCTGAGGTGTGAAAGAATGAGCAGCTCCCCTTGAGAAGGGAGAGACATCTTCAGATAAAAAGGTGGAGGGAATAGTCAGTGAGAAGTCTGAGGTTATGAATGGAAGTACTGCATGTGGAAATTCCAGAAAACAGACATAAAAGTTTTGGTAGGAGGAGGGCCAGGTGAGAGGAAACAGAGAAATAGCAAAGGACAGGAAAAAGCAGGACAGGAAGTCACCTGGGAAAACAGATATTTGAGATGTGAAACCTCAAAATTTTTTAACTTATTATTCTTGGGAGCAGCCTGGTAGTCAGGGGAAGTAATTGACCTAAACCCTGGGCACTCAAGTCAGCTTGGCAAAGAGCCCAAGGATGGATCAGGAATACTTAAGAATAACCCTGATACTGAATCACTACGTGGTGAATCAGACTGAATTTCTGTTTTTTTCAAAGATTTTATTTATTTTATTTTCAGAGAGTGGGGAAGGGAGGGAAAAAGAGGGGGAGAGAAGCATTGATGTTAGAAACATTGGAAGGTTGCCTCTCATGTGCTAATACTTTCATGCAACCCAGGCATGTGCCCTGACAGGAATCGAACTGGTGATCTTTCGCTTTGCAGGACAATGCCCAACCAACTGAGTCACACTGGCCAGGGCCAGACTGAATTTTTTAAATTATATTTTATTAATTATGCTATTAGAGTTGTTCCAACTTTTCCCCTATGCCCCCCAAACCAGCACCCCCAACTCCCTCAGGCAATCCCCACACCATTGTTCATATCCATAGGTCATGCATATAAATTCTTTGGCTACTCCATTTCCTATACTGTACTTTACATCCCCACAGCTGTTCTGTAATTAACTATTTGTACTTCTTAGTCCCCTCATCTCTTCACTCATTCTCCCTCATACCCCTCTCCCATCTGACAACCATAAAAACACTCTCCATATCCATGATTCTGTGTCTTTTCTTCTTGTTTGCTTAGTTTGTTTTTTAGATTCAGTTATTGATAGATATGTATTTATTGCCATTTTATTGTTCATAGTTTTGATCTTCTTTTTCTTAAATGAGTCCCTTTGACATTTCATATAAAAATGGTTTGCTTAAGATGAACTCATTCAATTTTTTGTTATATATATATATATAACATATAAATATATATATTTTGGTCTGGGAGCTCTTTATCCGCCCTTTGATTCTAAATGATATCTTTGCTAGATAGAGCAATCTTGGCTGTAGGTCTCTGTCTTCATGTCTTTAAATATTTCTTCCAACCCTTTGTCACCTGGAAAGTTTCTTTTCAGAAATCAGCTGACAGTCTTATGGGAACTCCCATGGAGGTAACTAACTTCTTTTCTCTTGTTGTTTTTAAGATTTTCTCTTTATTTTAAACCTTTGCCATTTTAATTATGATATGCCTTGAAGTGGGCCTCTTTGCATCCATCTTGTTTGGGTCTCTCTGTGCTTCCTGGACTTGCATGTCCATTTCCTTCACCAAATTAGATATTTTATCTTTCATTATTTTTTCAAGTAGATTTCCAATTTCTTGCTCTTTTTATTCTTTTTCTGGCATCCCTATGATGCAAATGTTGGACCGTTTGAAGTTGTCCCATAGGCTGCTTACACTACACTCATTTTTTTTGTATTATTTTCTTCTTGTTGTTATGATTGGTTGCTTTTTGCTTCCTTATGTTCCAAATCATTGATTTTATTCTCAGCTTCATCCATTCTACTGTTGTTTCCCTGTAAATTGTTCCTTATTTCAGTTAGTGAATCCTTTGTTTCTGACTGGATCTTTTTTATATTGTTGAGTTCCTCATTAAGTTCCTTGAGTATCCTTATAACCGATGTTTTCAACTGTGTATCTGATTAGTTGCTTATCTCCACTTTGTTTAGTTCTTCTTCAGGAATTCTGATCTGTTCTTTCATTTGGGCCATGTTTCTTTGTCTCCTCATTTTGGCGGCCTCCCTGTATTTGTTTCTGTGTATTAGGTAGAGCTGCTATGGCTATCTGTTTTGGTAATGTGGCCTAATGTAGTGGTGTCCTAAAGGGGGAAGCGACACAGCCCCCTATCACCCAAGCTGGGTATTCAAGGTGTGTCCTTCATGTGGGCTAAGTAGAACCTCCTCCTGTAGTTGAGCCTTGATTGTTGTTGGCAGGTCAATGGGAGGGATTCACCCAGGCCAGTCAGCTGCAAGGACTTGCTGTGACCACTGACCACCAACCTACACCCTCCATGGATCAGCTGTGCAGGGGGAGGGCGGTAGTGCTAGATATGGTTTGCAGCTGTCCACTGGGTGTGCAGGTTCTGGGGTTTCCTGGGTAGTTCAGGCGAACATCAGGCCCCACCTGTGTTTTTCCCAAAGCCACCCTTCCTTGGCCATAAAGCAATCTGATATGGCTGCTACTTCTGCTGGGCTTGGAGATCCCCAGTGGAAGCCTGCTGTGAATCTAGGCTGCCTGCTACTAATGCTGGGCCTGGAGCTCCTTAGCAAGAGGTACAGGGGCTGGGGGCTCACTGAGGCCAGCTGTTGCTTGTTTGACAGGATTTAGAACATTGTCAAGCATGAGCCAAGACTAGCCATTCATATGGAAAAGTGTCTCTTGACAGCTTGAGTAGGCCCATAAGTTGGATGGAATAGAGTCTCAGGGGATCTCCAGGATGGGGCAAACAGTGTTTGCCAGGTTGATGGAGCATCAGATATGGCACCTGCCTACCAGCTCTGTGGCTGTGGGGAGAGGGCTCAGTAAAGGGACACAGGCATCTGCCCACATTTCTGTCTGGAAGAAAGCTGTTCCCCAGCTCTTGCCTTGATGCCAGATATTTCAGTTCCTCTCTATGTGCCACTAGTGCCTGTCAAGCTCCTACCCTGGTGCTAGAGCTCAGAGGGAGTGAGCCTAGGTAGGTAAGTCTGTGTATGTGTTCTTTAAGAGGAACTGCTTGGGACTCCAGAAGTTTCTTCCACCAATTCAGTCCTCACTAGTTTTTATAGCCAGGAGATATGGGGACTTATCTTCCTGGCACCAGAACCCTGGGCTTTGGGTCTGGTGTGGGGCTGGGACTCTTCACTGCCAAATTGTCTCTCCTGAATTTTTATCTACCACACATGGGACAAGCCCATTCCATGTCTCCTCCCCCTACCATTCTGAATGGATGTGGTTTCTTTATTTCTATAGTTGTAGGACTTCCATTCAACTCAATTTCTGACGGTTCTGAGTGATGGTTTTTCTATAATTTAGTCGTCATTTTATGTAGTTGTAAGAGGAGGTTAGCCATGTTTACCTATGCCTCCATCTTGATCAGACACTCCCAGACTGAATTTCTAAAACTCTTTTTCTCCACTCTATTTCCCCCACAGAATTTGAACCTCATCTGGCTCACACACCCATTATGAAAAGCAAAAATCCTCTTTATAACATCCCTGATAGCTGCGAGGGCAACACAGGGGGTGCTGACAACCAGGGGAGAAACAAGCAGAAAGGGCAGATACCAAATCCTGTCTACTTTAAAATTTCACCAGAGCTTGATTCAATCTCCAGAAAAAGGAATGGGAACTCTTTCTTCTACCTCCTCTTCCCTCGCCACATGAATTCCTGTTCCCATCCCAGTAAAACTCTTAGCAATATATTTTGGCCAAAATTATATGTCTTAAATGGATTTTTGTGAGCAGGCCACAAAAATCCATTAAGCGATCCATTTAGTGATCCCATTAAAGGACCACTTTCAAATAAATTGTGTTTCGGGTTCTAAACAGCCAAGTTATAAACTTCAGACACATAGCTCATCAGTATGGTAAAATAATACCTATATATTAAACCAGATTTGAGAAAAATTAGTTACGTTGCAACTTGTTTGGTTCACAGATCCTATCAGTCAAGTCAAGACATTGGCATCTTCCAACAACAATGACTTCATCAAAGCAAAGACCCCCTTCTCTTTTTAAGCTATAAAGCCTCTTCCCCTGATGTTTGTTCATCTTATGAAGAACTGTGTGCTCACCCCTTTCTGGACTCAGCTTAGCCTCCTCCTGAAGTGGCTTGGGAGGTGTCAGAATCCCACAGACACAGCGGCCCTGTTGTGCTTTACTGCTGACTGGTCGTAACTCTGAGGTAATTGGGGTAAATATTGTGAACTCGAGAATCATCATGGAGCAATGCTGGTCCATTGGTCCTCATTCTACAACACCATAAAGCCTTTCAGACTCTCTCTATGGCCTTCCTCTCAATACCTTGCTATTGACTGTTAAACAAACTCAAATTAATCAGTGGTACTGGGATGGCTTTCCATTTACATTTTCAGTAGTAGATTTTCCTCCTCTTTTACCTTTTTTACTATCCTTTCCTTGTCAAAAAAGAGCAAGAAAAGGAATCAGAGAAGAACTCAGTTTCTCATCTTCAATCTAAACAAGAAAATGGCTTATTAAAAAACAGGGGAGTGGGCCGGGGAGGAGGAAGACGATATTTAATTTTATTGGGGAGAACGAATCATTGCTGGGAAATGCCTGTGGCTAAATGAGACCATCAAATCAAGAACAGAGCAGGGAACTGCGTGCACAAATATGAAGTAATATCTTTCCACTCTTAGGGAAGCTGACACTCAATTTCAGAACCTTCAGGCAGGCAGCGCTGAGTTTGAAGAAATCACAGCCACCTTCTTGGAACCATTTACAACTGCTTCTACTCTGCAGTGAAAGCTTAAAAATGCAAATGAAATGGGGTCATATAAAGAAAAATATTCCTGCTAACTGTGCTCTGGGAAAGAAAAAAACACCGATAGCTCAGAGGGCAATCTTAAAGTCAATGAAACTCCACAGTGCTGGGTGATGCTTCATTCTGATGGATAATGTGCGCTGTGCTTCTCCCTCATGAGTTTAGAAGTATTTAAAGAAAAGGGTAAAATCACCCTGTTTAGGAGATTAATTTCCTTTCTGAAAAAATGTCTCCTTTTGCTGTCACTTCTGGTTTGATAGAGAGTAAAACTGAAGCTTATTCTAAATGTTCACTGCTGAAAATTACCAGTGTGGAGGGCTGGGAAAAATAGCCCTAAGAGGTCAAGTCCTGCCCCTTCTCTCCAAGAATTTTCATGTTTATAATATCCAGGAAGCTATCATAAAGTATTTCTTCACAAGTATAGATTCTAATATGTGCAACATTTATTGAATACTGAATTCCAGGGACTGAGCTTATGACTTTATGTGAATTATCTCACCTTCACAACACCCCTCTCCCCAGACTAACACACACAGTAGGTCCTATTACTCCATCCATTTTACAGGTGAGGCAACTGAGGTCAGGAAGATGAACCAATTTGCTCAATGTTACATAGCTGGAAAGTGGCTGGGCTACAGTTCAAATTCAGGCTGTCAGCTCCAGAGCCCAAAGCTAAGCAATGTTATGTGGCCCACAACATCCTCTTAAGGCCAGTTCATTTTAACTTCATTCAATAAGCTTCACCAAACTGTAACACTGATATATTTCAGTGTCTTCCTTTGAAATTTCTTACTTTAAAGACTACATTTTGAATACAAGGTCCTCAGTATTTGATAAGTAGGCACTCTAAATCTAAGGCTGAGGGGCAAAGTGGTGACAACCAGCTAACCAAAAAGTGCATGGCACTTCCTGCCTTTGCATGCTTAGGATACAATCAGAACCCCCGACCAAGCCATGGCAGGCACCAAAGCCAAAGTTGGGGCATAGAACTGCTGGGCCCAGTCTGCCTACGACTGGGAAAGTTCAGCCTCACCATGTTCAGCTACTCAAACCAGGCCAACCTGAGTACAGCAAAGGTCCACACAATGAAATAGTTTGCAGTTCAGCATTGCAGATGTCACTTTATTTTAACGCTTCAGTTTTCCCACTTTGGTGGGCAAGCAGCATTATAATACTTCAAATGAAGTATTCAATTTTGCCTGAATGAAACATCCATTTTTACTACAAATTCATTGTGGTCACTGTTATCATTCTAATAACCTTAACTGAAACTATTAGATATTATTTGGCTAAATGGAGAAAGGTTCCTGAGTGGGCTGGATTTTGGCTTTTGAGCCTTCTATTATAGTTAGTTGCCCTGAATTCTTTTCTTGTTTTTTCATGAAGGCATAACAAATCTGCCCTGGTAAAAATGCAATACATATCATCTTCACTATGTTCCTTACTTTACAAGTTGTTTCAGCATTTTGGACCTTGAGGAAAAAGGTAAATCAGTTGGTAACTCATTTCCATCTCCAAGACTTCCACCAGCTCTCTGTGAATAGAGAAGGCATGAGGATAATGAGATCCTGTATAAAAGAGATTTGACCCAGTGCTGTTGAGTGAAACTTCAACTCTTGAAGAGTTAAAGTGAAACTTTAGGATTCTTTCCTAAAGTGATCCTTTAGGAAAGGATCAGTGGTCCCACATGAGGAAAAGGACAAGGCAAAAAAGTGTTTGGAACTATACACTCTCTAGCAATGAAATTCCAAGGTTGAGGGCAATGGTAGATTGTACAGTACCTAAAAGCAGTAAGTCAACCCTAACCCTAACCCTAACCCTACGGGTCATCCACCCGATGCCAAATGTCTTCATTTTTGTTGTTGGCTTCCTTAGGTCTGAGAATTCTATATTGGTGGTCACAATTTACCAGCTGTGCTGCAATATTTCTGGTTAGTACCTGTAACATTTCTACTTAGAAATGTGTACATTTCTTTTAAACTTGTTAGCTATCCATATCTGTGCAGTACATCTGAAGTACATGGAAATGCTTGTCAATATTCTGGTTCATTAGGCTATATTTGTAAACCAAGACACCAAATTTTCATATCTGCTAGGGTTAAATTATAACCCTAGTCTCCCCTGTTATCCTGAGGTTAAGAAGAAAAGAAGGGCATTATCTTGGTGTTTAGGGAATATTTTTATCATAAAGCTCTAATTTTCATAAAACCATGTTCAGTGTTCATGGTAGTGGTGGTGTGCAAAATGTATTTACAATAAATTATAAAATATTTATGCTAAAAAAGAGGAACCTATTTTGATTTGGAAACTAAATTTTTATTGGGGCATTTCAAGTACATTTTCCCAATTTATGACCAGATATTAGAGTCAGGCTACCAATTTCAGCGCCTTCTCTAATTCTTAGGTAAAGAGTGTAGCTTGAGCCTGACAAGTATGCAGAGCAATGAGAATGCGTGTACACTGCTGGTGGCAACATAAATTAATACAATCATTAGGAAACCAGTGTGGCATTATCTTAACATTTGGTGATGTGCATACCTACAACCCACAGCTTCCACTCCCCAGTACTTTTCCTAGAGAAATTCTCACACATGGTTACCGGAGGTCATACATGTGAATGTTCCTAGCAGCAGTGTCTATTAAAAACTAAAAGCTGGAAACAGCCCAAATGCTGATCAACAGTAGAAATGATAAATAAACTGTGACATATGCACACAAGGGAACACTCTGATCTATTGAAAATTAATTAATTCTAGCTGCATGCATCACTGAATCTTATAGGCATAATGAGCTAAAGAAGGAAGTAACACATGAGAACATATCTTATGATATACTTACCATTCAAAACAATCAAAACCAAACTATGTTGTTTAAGGATGCATAATAGATATTAAAGCTATTAACAAAAAAAAAAAAATACAAGTAACAGGACACAAAATCTGTGTTCTGTTCCCGGAGAAGAAACATCTCAGGGAGGAGAGGACAGATGTGATTGGGACTCCTAAGATAATGGCAATGTTCCAATATTGAAACTGGATGGAGACTAAACAGGTATTCATTTTTTTAAATATTCATTAAACAGTATATAGTGCAATGCATATTTGCTATAAAACAAAGTCTTATATTTGAATGATACATATGAATATACTCTTGTGTATGTAACACAATATCAAGAACGCATGCAGTCTGGCTCAATTTGTGGCATGAAGTAAGCCTCTGTTTCCATGTACAGTCACAGAAGTTCTGAAAGCATTGGCATTCATCTCTTTTAATTTTGAAATTCGCTTTAGAGCAAGAGACTGTCTTGCCCCTGCTCAGCTACCTACAGCTATGGGAAACTCAATACCTCTCATAGCCACCAATTTCTCCTTTTTTTTAGGGTTGATGTTATAGTTATGGAGCCCCTAATTTGTTGGTTTTAACATGTGGTAAAATATACATAATATGAAAATTTACTGTTGCAACCACTTTTAAGTGTACAGCCCTGTGGCACTAAGTACATTCACATTGTTTCACAATCATCACCACTATCCATCTCCAAAACTATTTCATCTTCTCCATTAAACAACATCTTTCCATTTCTCATTTCTCTCAGCCCCTGGCAACCACCTTTCTACTTTCTGTCTCTCTATAAATTTGACTACATTGGTACATCATGTAAGAAGAATCATACAATATTTGTCCTTTTGTGACTAGCTTATTACTTAGCATGTCTTCAGGGTTCATCCATGTTATAGCATGTGTCAGAAATTCCTCCTTTTTAAAGGCTGAATAATATTCCATTGTATGTATATAGCCCATTTTGTTTATTTATTCATCTATTGATGGGTACTTGGGTTGCTTCTTCCTTTTGGCTATTGTGAGTAATGTTGCTATGAACATGGGTATAACCCCATTTCTTCTCAACTATTAGTAAGTTTTTCCTTATACTCAACTAAAATTTGTCTCCATATAACTTCTTCCCATTGGCCTTCATTCTACTACCTTAAGTTCTTACAAGGTAAACCTCCCTTTCCTTACAAGGAAATGTCAGATATTGGAAGGTAACCTTGATATTTTAGTTACCTCTTCTTTAGCCCAGATATTATAAGGTCTTTTGTCATTTCAATTACTCCTTATATGATGGGTTTTCCAAGCCCCTCATCTCCCTAACATGCTTCTCTGGATACATCTCAGATTACATTAACTTATATGGAAAATGTGCCCCACTATTGTTTCAGCTTCTGTTCATGGTCCAATAAAAAGCCCTCACCTAGAAAGCCCTCTCCCTTTTAATATTAACACATGCAAAATTAGGTCTCCTGATCCTGAGGCCGAGTGATCGATATTTTGAGTTTCAATGCAGCAGACTAACATTTATATGCAGTAAATCTAATCCTTTTTTGAATTGATCCAAACTTCCAGTCTACTGAGAGACACAAGACTCTGTCATACAAAGAAATTATAAATCACATTTGTCACTGTGTCCCTTCAAAATATTGATATATGAGGTCTGTCCAGAAGGTATCCAGCCATGTAATACAAAAAGTAGATACATTTATTGAAGAAGATACAAGATACAAGAAACATTGTACATAGGACAATGATGCCTCAGTCCCCTTCAAAGTAAGTACCTTGGGACCTCACACAGTTCATTCAGTCACCATCAGCTGCTCCATTGTATTTTCCTGAATCTCATCGATGTCTGAAATCTCTTCTCTTTCAAAGGTCATTTTAATTTTGGGAAAGCCAGAAGTCACAGGCTGCTAAATCTGGGCTGTAGGAAGGCTGAGTCACCTGGGTGATTTGATATTTCACAAAAAAACTCTGCATAAGACATGATGCATGAATGGGCGCATTGTTGCAATGAAGCTGCCAATCACCAGTTGCCCATACCTGTGGCCTTCTGAATCATCTGAATAGTTTCTACAGAAGAATGTTCAAGAATGTTAACACAAAACTGGATGTAGATTCATTGTTCTACTTGCTCAATCATTTTGAATGGGACAACTAAAGAATACACATGCTCACTCGATGTCTACTGACCCCACTAACTAGTACAGTGAAGTCATCATTGCTCACATACGCACATTCCAGTCCACTCCCCTTGACTGCCAGTTCATACTGATGTTGCACAAACTATTCTTGTTATATTAACAATGGCTGGACTTTTTCCTGACAGACCTCATATGTTTTGAACAGAACATGGTTAAATCAAAGATGAATTTCATTGACCTCTTCTTCCAGATTATCACTTCTAACACTCTTTAAATACATAAATTCAACCAACTGGAAATCCACTTAACTGCAATATAGCTTAATACACTAGGATATCATATAAGACCTTGTCAAACGTGTTGCAGAAACCTGTGAGGCTAATGGACCCTCACCAATTTGCCAATGTAGTTGGTCCATAATGGGTCAGTTTATGATAGCAGTATCCATACTGGCTGCTAGAGAACACCTCATTATTTTCTAAGCATGTATAAAACATGAGTTTAATGTACTGGTAAAGAGCTTTGCCATATCCAAAGTCAGCTTCCCTTGGAGGTGGCTTCTAAAACTAATTTATGTCTGTTTTCTTTTTCTACTTTTAGTAGTCTGAGAACTTTTCCATTCTTCGTGATTGCTGAAAACAAGAATTTTAGGATTTAATTTGCAAAAATCTTTAATATGTAAGGATGCAACCACCTGGCCTCAGAGACTGTGATCTGACTCAAAATAACTACATATTAATATCACATACCTACCTTTGACTCATATATTCTAAACTCTCCTATTTGACTTTGCTATTCTTGATGAAGACTAAACTTAAACTTACATTGGGCTTCCCTCTTTCAATATGAGCATCTATTTTTTATAATTTTAATTTTTACTGCTCTTCTTTCACTTTTAAGCCATTCTGTTGGTTGGGAAAATAAGATTTCTAGTGCCCAGAGGAAAAAGGATAAAGTGGATATCCATGTACCAAGACATAAAGCAGGTTTTGATTGGTTCTCCTTCTATATATTGGAAAAGTTCTCTTCACATCATCTGTGCAGCTATTAAAATTGGCATAAGAAAAAAAGAAACTGATTCCATTCAAGATACACATATAAATCAGCCTCATTCATTGCCTTTTTATTGACCTGGAAAATATCAGGCCTTAGTATCTTCATAACTCAAACAATGAGTTGAACTCAATCTTTTAAACAGGGGCATTCCTGCTACTTTGAAGAGGGAAATTCTCTTTTGTGTGGAACTATATCAACCATATAGCGTGTAAGCATAGAGAATGCTCAGAATCATGATTTCAGGACACTAAATTCAATTGAACTCCTTATTCATTGCTATTTGTCAATCCAAGACATACATATACATAAATATATATCCAGTGCCCCTGGATAAGACTCACGGACAAATGATCTTTAAAGTCCTTTTCAGCTCTGAATTTCTAGATCCATGATTTTTTGCAGACAGAAACTTTATAGTTCTAAATTATTAACAACTTTGTTAACTTTTAGTCAATAACATATTATATTATTGAAACTCATTTTCTGGATGAAATAAAGGTAGTCTAACCCATTTCAGCAGGCATGCAACATTATTATACAATTTTTAAAAATCAGCAGGAGTAACTAATTACAAATCTAGACAATTAATCACTAAGTCAATTGGATGAAGAGCCTTGATGAAGAAAATTGTTGACAAATTTTTATTCCACTGTCACAATAAAGAAAAACAAGCTGCTAAATCTATGTCTTTTTCTTTTGTTTTAAAGGATTAAAAACCTAACAAGTTTATTATTCTCTACTGTACCTTGAAATTCTCCCGGAGATAGAGAGAATTTCCCCCAATCCAGGAGAATAATCTTCCTGCTCAGAACTAAATGTTTGCTTTGTCTCAGAGCAAATAATTTAGTCCATCAACACTGTGC
Organism: Carollia perspicillata; assembly: GCA_004027735.1. NCBI lineage: Eukaryota > Metazoa > Chordata > Mammalia > Chiroptera > Phyllostomidae > Carollia > Carollia perspicillata. The sequence goes on from PVKM010004551.1 coordinate 33,656, forward strand.
CTTTCAAGGGGGCTTATTTTTTATTCTTTCCCTTTAAAATACTTTCTTGCCTCCCTACGCCCCTACCCCTAACACACACCAACCCCTTTCCTCACCCCCATCACTACTACTACCAACCAGGAGAGCCAGAGCTGTGGCCAGCTGGCTTCCTCTCAGTGGCAATTGGCACAATTATTCCAGTGCAATGCAGGGGTCTCTGCAGCCAACATGTGCAGAACGTGTTTTCCTCTCAAAGCAGAAGGCCACCCTCCTGCAAAAATACCGGGACCCTTCCAAAGCTTTTGAGCTAGTCCAGACAAAGAGAAAAGGTTGTAAAATTAAAGACACCCTTTTTTTCCTTGTAAGAGAGTAAAAATGGGGAAGGAGTACTTTTAAAACAATGCATCTGTCAACCTTTCTCCCCTTTCCCGGCAGTTCTAGGATCTAGCGTCAGCAAAACATGCTATGTCATGTTCTAGTGTAGAGACAGAGAGAGAATAGAATTCAAACACGTTGCACAGGGTGGAGATGCTTTAAGACTTTTGGCTTCTCTTATTGCTATCTCATTCCTTCCTTATTTGGGGGAAGAGGATAACTACTACAAAGAGTTTGGGGGCTACACAGAAAAGGGTGAAGGGAAAAAGTATGCAAAAAGCTGAAATGTATATAGCTATCCTGAAGACTTCAACATCATTTTGTTTTTTCTGCTAATTATCTGGCATAGAGAGCCAGCCCTGGGGCAGCTATTCTCCCAGTAAATGAATTCAGGTCTGCTGCTTGGATTGGGAGCTGGTTTTGCACAAGGTCTGAATAATCCCCAAAGCTTCTTCTGCCACATGGAGAAGAAACGGAGCTAGCTCTTCTTCCTTAAAGACAGAGGCAATGAGAATGAATTTATACTGTAGCTGTTGGGATCTAGGTTAGATCACAAAGTTACTGGAAATGTGATGAAGCAGCTCATCCAGAAATCTTCATATCTGAAGTTTCTCATTTCTCTCCTGTGTCTAGTCTGGCCTTTTCAGGAGGCAGCAACTGGTAATAGCTTCATTCGTCTTCCCTTCCTTTCTCCATTTCCTAATTTAGCAAACATTTTTTCAGCATGTATTGTGTCAGTCTCTGTGCTTAGAACTGAGAGGGGTAGAAGGGAAGCTTTCTCCTTTTATTCTGATCTTTGTGATTTGAATTTGTGGTCTATACCAGTGCAGCACCAATGTAAATGGACAAACATGGTTGGATCAAGGTCTGTTCAGGTTTTGATAACAAATTAAGATGCAGAAAGTAAGAGAATAAAAGAATTAGGGGCGACCCCTATATTTCTGGCATGAAATATAGTAACTGGGTGAAAGTTGAAAATGAACACAGAAATGTTTGAGGTAGCAAATTTGGGGAAATTCTGATTAATTCCATTTCAGACCGTTTGAATTTAAATTACATGTGGGATATCTAAGTGCAGATGTTCAAGAGAAAGTTGGACAAATAGGTGTTACGCTTAGGCCATCAATCTGGGCTAAAGGCACAAATTTGAGAGGCACTGCATTCAGGTAATTTGTTCAGTGGAAAGAAAGGAAGGATTGGAGAATGTGTGTGTCTCTTTCCAGCCCTTGAAGAAATGAGAAGATCCACATGAAAATCCCACAGTGCTTTGGGAATTAACCACTAGCCTAGATTTCAGTGAAAAATGCTGCATACTGAGGAAAATCCCATGAAGTCACAAAAGGCAGCTGTAGTTGACCAAGAGGGCCAGCATTGTTCAGTCACAGTCCCACAAATTTGGGCAGATCCAGCTGCATGAAGTCTCCCTTCCCGTCCTGACACGCCTGGCCAATGACAGTATGACCTTTTAAATATCATAAGAGCATGGTAAAGAAGACTTCACAAGCAAAGCCCCTTGGGCTCACTGAATAGCCCTACGAAAACCAGCTTCCCCAGAATGACTCCCCAAATTGAGCATTTAGCAGAAGAGTCAGTATTTTCTAAGCTACGTTTTAAGGGAAGTTGACCTGACTCCATCCCGAGAGTGTTAGCATCTTCCCAATGTCTCTCGGGCATCCCTCCATCCATGTAACAACACCACAATACGCAGGGAGTCTCTCCAAGTCTAGCACAGAGTTCCCCAAGGAAGCATTGTTTTCCCAAAGGCATAGAGCCTCTGCAGACGCCATCTGAAAGAAGGCCATTGGCAGGGGAGAGAAAATGAAAAGGTGGGGGCAGAGCAGAGAAAGAGAAGGGAGAAGAGTGGGGTGCACAGTGCATGACCAGAGGCTGCCCGCCAAGTTGGGAACCCACCTCTTCTCCAGGTGCTTAGATGTCAAAGCAAGCCCACCCTTTTGGGACTAAACTTTGTTTATACTTGGCTGAGGAAGATCTCAGGCTTTCAAAAAGGAAAGAGGAAATGAGAAATTAAGAGAAAATCCTAAAGGTTTTATCACTAAATGACACTTAAATTCTTCTGTCAACATAAAAGCACCAGAAACATACAAATTTTCCCAAAACATCCCCATCCACAGCACAAACGTACTTTTATGTTACTAAGAAGAGTTTTTTATTAAAGTGGCCACTGGAACAATTAATGAATGAGAGAGAAAATAGCAAGTTCATTTTCAGAGTTGAGTGAAGATCCCATCTCTCCCAACTTATGGCCAAATTAAAAAAAAATCACAGCAGGAAGGGGCTGCTGGGCTTTTCTAAGGATAAGGGCATGATGAGCAAAACCATTTTTCTTCTCTTTCCTTTTCCTTTAATTTTGCATTTTAATCAACTTTTTATTTTATTTTAGATATCACTTTACTCTCTTTGCAATTTCCTACAATACAATAAAAAAAAAAAACTAAACGTTTAGTTGATCAGGTCCTAATGAAAGCTTTTAAAGAACCATCGACAGGGCTGCCCAATGTTGAAGAAACCTAGACTCCAGGGAAAAGCTTAGGTTGACACAAGAAACCAGCTGTAAATCTCACAGGGCGGTTTGCAGCCTCTGGGTCAGCCTTGTTACTAAGTCCAGCTGAAGCCACTCTCTGGGTGTTTTTTTACAGATCAGAATTGATATAAACATATCCCTTGTTTTTTAGTATTTTATGATCGACCAAAAGAGCTTTCATAGATTCATCCTCACAACCCTGTGAGGTTTACCATATTGCATTACCGGTGGGGGCACTGAGGCCCAGAGAGGTGGAGAAACCCAAGGGAATAACACCAGAAAAAAATAGAGTTAGGACTAAAATGTAGGTCTCCTAAGTCCGAGCCCAGCTGTCATATCCCAGGCAATGAAGAGAGGTTGAGGGTCCTGCATGATGAAGGGAATCGACACATGTGAGAAGCATAGTTGCCTATAAAGTCATGCTCATAAGGCACCTGCAATGAGCACTTCCATACTGGAAACACAAAGTCCCCTTTGAAAGGCTATGTCTCCAGCATTCCCGTACATACATTCTGCAGGGCCAATTGGTACCCCCATTTCCTCCCCCCTCAGCTAAGCCCACGTGGTTTTCCATGCTGGCTCCCCATCCAGGGGACAACTAATGCACTGAGGCATTAGACTTAAAAAAACAATGACCAAAAAAAACGATGTGACCCATCCTACCAGCCCCGGTTGACCAGGCCCACAGACAACAATGAAAGATGTAATGATACTTCCATGGTCCTCATATCTCCTAGCTCTCTGGGTCACAGAATGGTACAGTGATGGTACAGCAATCTCAAACTTGAATGAATCACCTGGAGGTCCACAGATTGTTAAAATACACATTGTGGTTCAGTGGGTTTCAAGAGGGGCCTGAAATGCTACAGACACTTACTGCTGGCCGGATGACCACAATTTGAGTAGCAATGGTGGAAACTATCAGAGCTAGAAGGGACCATAGAAATCCATTTTCTCAGTGCTTTTCAAACTGTACTCCTGGGAAGTTCTGATAAGGTATTTCAGGGGATAACTCGAAAGACCAGGAGGAAACCAAGAGACCTTCCGCACCCTGCTTCAACCAGAATGGCTCTGCTTTCCCATTCTAGAAATTGAAATTCTTCATAAGATTTCATTTGATAAAGTGGTTCCTTTGTTTTATACGTTCGAAAGCTATTACTTTAATCCAACTACCTCACTTTCCAGAAGAGGAGTTAGAAAGAATAAGTGAATCACCCAAGATGACACAGCTAATTGGCGGTCAAATCAATTCAGAGCCCTAGTCTCATCTTCTCCACCCTATTCTCGTTCCCTTTGGGGTCAGACTTCAAAAATGCCATGATTCAGTGGTTTCTCCTCTTTCTCTTGGGCTTACCAAAGTAAACCTAACAGAATCCCACAATTCTCGGGCTCTCCAGGGCAGACGTCCTCCCTCTCTGCACCAAGCATTAGCTCTTCAGAGTTGCCCTGCCATCTACATCTGACATGTCAGGGCAGCAGCCAGTGGAGGAGGGAAGAAGCTTGCTGGAGGTAAAAGTAAGGAGCATTCCCCGAAGCAAGACGGGGGTTGGAATTGGTCCACAGATGGGCAGGCATGTGCTTGCAAGATCTCAGAATTCCTTGTCTCCAAGGAGGGGCCCAGTTGACTCACCAGGGCACTTACAGACAGCTTACTTCAAGCTGATTTGCAGCAGGCATGCCAGGGCAGCTGCAGGGCCCCAACTGAAAAGGACAGTTTGTCACACTGGCAGGAGCAAAGCAGGAGTTAGGGAAGGTGCATGAAGGCAGAGGGGAAACTACAGTGAACAGCATGTGATTGTGAAAGAGCAGACATTCTGAGGCCAGCAAGCTTGGGCCTGGGGGCAATTGTTTATGAAGAGGTAAACAGTGTATGTGAAACAATTAGGCAACAATACAAAAACAGCACTCAGTTAAAAGCTAGACTGGAGGTTTCAGAATGTTACACCCACAGCAGGTAAGTGCAAAAGAGATCACCATGGGGCTGCAGCATCTGGGGGGAAAGTTCATATAGTCTTTCTGGCTCCAACTAATGCCTCTCTATCCAAAGACTTGGATACACCCAGAGAATGCCACACAGCAGCATTGAAGATGGGGAAAGCAAGACAGAAGAAAGAAATAAGCCATGGGTGGTGACCCATGTGCTCAGAGGAACCACTGGTTGCTATCAACAGTATTTGCAACATGAATTAAATCTTCAAGAAAGCAAGGGAGGGTGTGTTTGGCTTGGAATCAGGTTCCTCCTAGCAGAACCACAATTGATCCAATCCAGTCCAGCCCAATTCCAATCTGTCTCTGCATTTCCACAGGGCTTCCGTAACTTCCCAAGCTACTAGGCAACTTCAAGAGCTCTGCTAGGATAATAGGCAGCAGGAGAAATGCTGAGCTCCACTTTATGGTGGTCCTGAGCCAAGGTCAATGTCAAGTGTCAAAATCAATATCCATATATTCTTTCTGGCTCCAGTTAATGCCTCTCTATCCAAAGAATTGGATACACCCAGAGAATAGAATCAGGTCAACCCCAGAAAGGACATCAACCCCAGAGATTCAGAGACTAAATGCTTTGTTGGAAACCACCCAGTCAATTAGGAAGGAGAAACCCATCACCACTTCTTTTCTACACCTGACCTCACTACACCTACACCTGGTATACTTTTCTATCTCTGACCTGACCTGAACTACACAGCACAAGGGAGTCTTGTGAAAATCTCATTCCTGACTCACACACAATCTTCCCTCTTCTACCTTTCTGAGGTAAGTAAATTTTAGTGAAAAATTACCTCCCAAGGATGTACTGCTCAATCTATAAAGCTAGGAATGAAACTGCAAATCCTTCTACATCCTGCCTCATCGCCTTATCACCCACCTCCATGGCACCATCTCCTAACCCCTGCACTGTGTTCAGCCAAAGCAACTCAGCAACCTGGAATTCTTCAAGCTCATGCAGTTACAAAGGGTTGTAAACAACAAATCATGAAATCTGGTTCCTTGACCCCAGACTTTGTCTGACCCAACCCAGCATCATGACTTCTCCACTGTCCTTCAGCAGCCAGATTTGGGGTCCTTCTCAAAGTCAATTTACAGTCTTTTGAGGAGTTCAGTTCTACATTAATAGTCATCTAAGGCTATTAAAGCCAGAAGAAGCTATAGTCAGTCTTCTCCAGCCCTGTCACTTGACAAATGAGAAAACTAAAATCCATCAATACGAAGTGACTTGTCCAGAGTCACACAGATTCTTGGTAATGGGTGTGAGCTTGAATCCTGGTCTTCCAAATCCCAGACCCCAGGAAGTCTGAATCACCTCATGAGGAGATGGTGTTATTACTCAAGACCCTACCTGGCCTTCATTTAACTCTTTGCCTCAAGCCATTTTCAAGTGAAGACACATGTTGACATCTGATGACCACATAAGAATCCTGGTGGTGGGAAGGAGATGAGCCTGGGTCAGCGATTTCATTTTATTTTACTTCACTTTAAAGTGTCAGCCAGAGATGATTAAGGTGCTGACCAAGATGGCACACCTTTATTGCACAGTCACCTCAAAAAGAAGGCTAGTCATATTAAAGGGAAGTCTGTACAAACCGCCTCATTAAACAATGAAATGGCGAAGCAGAGCTTATTAACACCCCGTTATACCTTGCAACAGTTGTGTGATTAATTTAGGTCACTCCCTGATGCTTCTTTTCAGACATTCAAACTACTCATTGTCTGCGACTGTTTGTCAAGCCCCAAGCAAGAGTAATCCCACACTCACACATCTTCAGTTCTGCTGGAAAGAATCTGTGTGGGTCTGGCAGGCTGTTCTGAGTGCAGTGGGCAAGCCCAGGACACCTGGATGTATTTGTCATTCACTGAGAAGCCTTGAGCAAGTGGATTCACCTCTCTGTACTTCACCTGTGTGGGAGAGTGAACAAACTTCCTTGGTGCCTTGCTGTGTGTAAGGGTCTATGATATGGACTTATACCAACATTTTTTCTCTGCTTTTATTTAGAGCAGAATAAGAGCATGGGAAACAAATGGTCATTGAACATTCACTGTGTGCCAAGGATTGTGCTGGAGCTTAGTCTAGCCTAAATGTGGTGTCATATAAACCCCAGATGTGGAAACAGTGATGAAAATGTGAAGATGCTCCTATAAAGTAACACAGTGAACAAATAAGCCAAGGTTTAAGTATAGTTCTGTGATTCAAAAAGATCTTACTCTTTGCCTTACATCACACTGCCTTCAATAATGGGTAAGTTCTTATTACTTAGATTGGTTGAGAGGGGTGGAGGAGAGAGAGAGAGAGAGAGAGAGTAGGGGAGAGGAAGAGGCCCAAGGATACAAATAATTCAAAAGCTAACAGTCAAAAAGTTGAGTAAATGATTGATGAAGGCTTAAAGTATATGTTAAACTGGTCGCCTCTTTAAAGGACCAGAGATTCAGTCCGATCTAGCAAACTATGATGAGGAAGAAATTCAGGCCCTGAATTGACAGTTCTTTTTCTTTTTTAAGAGGAAACTGAAATCCAGACTTTTATGTGAAACCATCTAATTAATATATGTGATCACAGATCACAGAAATTCCAAACATCATGCAAAATGAATAACACCAACCTATGCCCAGATTCAACCCACAACCCGCTCGCTACATGCAAACTCTAGACATTTAGAATAATTTCCTAACCACAGGACTTAGACTGAAACATTTCATTTTGGGACCCTGGGAAAGCCTCCTCTCTGGATTTACTTTCTAGAGGAAGTGAACTTTCTGGAATGTTCAGAGCTGAGATACTAGTGCACTGTGATTCCATCAAGCACACTAAAATGACTGGGGCTTCACACCAGCAATCCTTTTCTCTCTTGGGGAGTTGTGGGGAGCTGTACATGGGAGCCACTGAAGCCAGTAAGAGCACCTTTTTTTTTTCTAAAAAGCAACAAATTATTTGTGGGGACTTGGTTGAAAACTAGCTCCACCCCTGTAGTTAAATCCAATTACACCATAATTATAGGGAATCTGCAGACATCAGAGCTTAGTTGAAAAAGAATAGGAACACCACAGTTCTTCAAAATGTTGGCCAGAGGTAAACCTATAATTTTACCTACTGTCATCCTGGCAGAACATTCATGGGAAAGGAGGCACACTTAGTTCTTGATTTTTCCGTCAGAGGACAGCCTGGTGCATATACTTCTTTGCCACTGTGTGGCATTGGCTCTCTTATGGTTCACAAAGATGGGCAGAGGGACCTGTCTCATATTCCTTTCAAACTGGTCAGATAGTAAATAAGGGTTGGCTCATATTTCCAAACCCAAATAGAATGAGGTACTAGGCCTACAGAGAAAAAGGACATTCTCAGTCATTTAAAAATCTTCACCATTTCTTATTATTCTTTTCCTTGAGGAGAGGAAGAGACATGCAGATTTTAAAAACTTTAAAAACAAACTAAAGGAACTACAAGGAAACCTTCACGAGCGTCTCTCACTCATCACAAAAGAGCTTTCTAACTTGTCCATATTTTTCGTTCTCTCAGAGGCCTAGACTCCTCAAATTTGAGAGAAATGTCAAACTGCTGTAGTTGTTGTCTACATCATGAACAAGAGGCAGAACTTCATTCATTCTGTCCAATAATATTCTTCTGCTGAAAGTCATGGGCATGTCTGTTCTGCTGAAACCCTTTCAACCGTTTTTACAAAACCTCAAGGCTTCGCTCTGAAGAGAACATCTAGCATAGTGCCAACTGGAGGGAAAAATTCTCGGGGCTTTCCTCAGGACAGGGTTGATTTCATAGAAGTACAATAATGTCATGCTATAATCCCTCCCTAATCCCCGTCTCATTTTTGTTACAAAATACGTGACTGAAAGGAAGAAAAGTTTTAGTCAATTCATCAAGCAGGCATTAAACCCTGACATTGTGCAGAGCACTGTGGGTTTTATGAGGAAGAGAAAAATGATTGAGAATCGGAAAATGGAAAGGGAAGACTCATGGCAAAAGCCCTGGCTGAAGGAATCAGAAAAGCCTTTTCTCAAAATCTAAATTCTGACACTTACTCGTTATGTTTTCTCATGCGAGTTACTTAACCTCAGTTTCCATATATTTAAAATGCCTGTGCCATAAGGATTACAGGAGAAAATATGAGGAAAACCTTTGTATAGTAAGCGCCTCTGCAGGAAGTGGCAGCCCTGCAAGGGGGTGGGAGCCAGCAGCCACCTGCCCACGTACCCCGTACCCCGGGGGAATGGGCGCCATGGAGACACCCAGGTGGAGGAGTGCGGGGTGGAGAATGGGGAGAGAGAAAAGGGGCAGCAGAATGCTTCAGGGAAGAGGTGGTCACTCAAGACTGGGCATTTTCCAAATAGTCAGAGGAATATTCCAGACGGAGGAAAGAGTGTGAGCAAGAGCACAGAGTGAAAACATCATGGGGGCTGCATCTCCTGGAAACAGGAAGACGCCTGTGGGACTGGAGTGTAGGTGTCAGGACCAGAACCTGCACCTTCCACATCACTGCCCCAACGTGCTGAGTGTTACTGAGGAGCAAAGTGGGCAGGGGAGCCAGCCCTGGGGAAGCAACACGGAGAGCCACTGAGGGGCACCGGGGGGTCAGAAGTGTGCTGGTAAATGCTTAAAACCAGCTCCCTGGAAGACGCTGATTTGTAGCGTGCCGTAAGTACTCCCACCGCGGCTGATTTCAGGCTCCCAACATGATTAACAACCAGGTGGCAAACTATTCCCTGAAATTTTAACGACTGGCTCTCACAAGCAGGTGTTAGCCAGCTGCAGTACGTTGCTGGGCTGGGTTGGGGAAATTGGGGAATGCCAGCCAAGTCCTCAGCACCAGCCCCTGAGCCTAGAAACTGGGTACACCTAGGAACTCCTGAGCCTGCATTTTAACATTTTGGACTCTTGGTTGCAATAAGCATTCGTAACGACTGCAAAGCTCTTCCTTTGGGGGGAAGATCCCCATGCATTATGCAGGCACTATGATTGTGTCCGCTTTACAGATAATGAAATTGTGTCAGAGTCCATATGACTTGCTTGACTAAATGGCACATGGATGGATTCAAACCTAAATCTGTTCTCTTCCTGCCGCTCCCACCCCAAAGGGGTGCCACCCCTGACACCTGGCTCATTCCAGTTCAGTAAGAACGAAGAGTCCCACCCTAGCTCCTCCCCAATCACGGTTTCAAAAGATACAGAATACATTTAGGCCACGGTCCCTCCCAAACTTTGGAAAGTGAATCCCAGGATTCAGCCCGAAGCTCAATTCCTCTTCTTCCCCAGATCCCTGTCATCCCATCTCCCACCCCAGTATCACAAACCCCAAACTCCTTCCCACGTGCTCCTCCTCTGCAGCCCAGGAAGGTTCAGTAATCTCATCACCTACAGAGAATTTGTTTCCGTCCTGCTGCATCGTCCCGCTAATTAAATTGTAGGATTACCCCACTCCCCTGCAGCGACAGGGCTCCTGGACTGTGTTTATTGCTCTGTTGCTCAGAACTGCTGAGCTCAGCAACAGCGCGTGCCTCTCCAGGACTCCGATGAGATGGATGAGCTGGCACCCGCTGGCGTGTTCTGAGAGCAGACTTGTGCCCTGAGCCCCCAAACCATCCCCCAGAAGAAGGTCTACTTTCTAATCTAGTTTTGTCTAAGGTCCCAAACTTGGCTTATTTTCCCTCTAACAGATCATCAAGTGTCTGAAAAGTTCTGCAGCTGTCCAACTAACCTCTCCCTTCTTTTTGTACCTCATCCATTTTGCCCACATACTCTCTTCTCTGTGCCTATTAGGCAGGCCAGGCAAAAACACTCCAAATAATGCAATTAGCTGCAGGTCCATGTGCGCAAGCGCATGCACAAATGCATGCGCACCGACTCCCCTGGTGCTGAGTGAAGCAGCCTGATGGCCTCAAGCCTGTCGGTCTCCCTTTACCAGCTCCCAGGGTCAGTTTTCCCCCACCCCATTAAAATTTGCCCCTAAACTACTGATCTTCCTTCTTTATTTAGCAAATTCTAACTGGCATCTGATGAAACATTAAAAAAAAAAATGCAGGGAGGCAGCCAACAGAGATTGCCAAACTCGATTACCTGCCTAGATCTATCTTGCAGAGGTGCTGATGAGTAAGAGTTTGGCTTAGATATTTTTCCTACTAGGCAGGCTGGGCTCCTTCGATCACCTCCCTTCCTTTACTCCAGACCCCCCAAGTGGCAAATCTGTGTCTGCCCAGTGCTGACCTATGGTGGAGCTTGCATTTTTCTAACTTTTTTTCTATCTTTTACAAAGGAGGAAGACAACCTTCCCATCTCTGCTCTGCCCTACCGCCCCAAGGAGTTGCCTCTCCAATTGTTCTCTTCTCTCCACTTGGCATAGTTCCTCTTGCATTTCTGAGATCAGTGGGGTGACACCTCCTCCTTGAAGACTTCCTGATCTACAAAGCAGGAATAGAGGAATAGAGGCTTCTCTCTCTTGGCTACTACAGTGCCAGTTCAGAGGCTGCCGTACTTGTCCCTTTCTCTTGCAGCACATGTCACCATGCTGGTTCCCTCATTGCATTGGAAGGTCTTTGTGTTCCAGACCTGGGTTTTAGCCATCCATTTATCTCCAGCACCTGGTAAAGTATCTCACTCATAGTAGGTGCACAATAAAAGTTGGGTGAAGATATGAATTAATAAATGACACCTCTCTCTCCTCTGTGTTGTCCACACCTCTAATTCCCTAAATGGTGAGAGCCATAAGTCAAGGACTGAAGGTGCAAAGCTGTCTCTAGCTCAGTGTTCTTGGATCTCCCTCTTGGTGTTTAGCATCATGAGCTGCTTCAGCTTATCAAAGTCCCTTCTATTAAGAATGCTTCTCCATTCCTCTGCTTTCCTAAAGTAGTATTCAAATGTTGTAAACATAGAAAAATAAAATCTCAATGAACCATTCTCTGGGAAATGAAAGTTCCCCAAACGGAGAAAGCCTCCAGGCAAGTTGGAGAGCTCGTTTGGAGCAGATAACCGCAGGCAATGTCTGGAGTGGCTGAGGTAAAGAGCAAGACTTGGCGTTTGCATGCCGTAATGTCCCCTGGGCTCCCTCTTCTGTCTTTAGCAGGAAGGGGACAGGGCAGGCCCTGGGATTTTCATCACCCGAAGAACTAGACTAGGCCTTGAGAGGGAGAGGCCAGAGACAGGAGACCTTCAACAGGCAGGCTTCAGAGCAGCACACCTCCTCTGCAGTCTCCAGAGGATGCGCCCCCCTCAGGAATGAGGGGCCGGCCCTTCGGCCCCAGCCCAGAAACAAAAGAGTGGTCAACGAGCTGTCAGGTCCTCTGGAGCAGGCAAACATCTGGCCACAGCTTCTGGGACAGGTCCTGACCAATGTCGAAGTGGAAAGGGGCCAGGGGAGTGAAGGGAAGGGGATGTTAGACCCAGACCCCGAGTTTCCTCAGTAACTGAGTGTTGAACTTCCCTGTTCAGGCCTCTCTTCACCTTCACCCATCTAGTAGATGTTTACTGAATACCTACTAGGTGCCAGGAACTTTCCAATGCAGGGAACATTTCTTCTTTCTTTCTTTCCTTTGAGATTCATGGTCTGCTAAGGAAGACAATAAATCAGTAATGGTAACATGATGTGTGTAGATCACAGAGATCACAGAATGTCACGCTCAGAGTGGGGATGTGGCTTCAGGGTACGGTCAATGTACAGAGGCCTGGCTGGTGAAAACCAACCCAAAATTAACTTCCGGCTGCACAACACTTGCAGCTGGCAAGTCACTAAAGAGGTACAATGAAGTGAGAGGGAAGGCACATTCAAGACGGCAGAAATGGGTTTCAATTTGATGTATTGACTTGGGTTCAGGGCTTTGGCCCCGCCTGTTCAGACAGGTGTGCTGTCCCACCAGGTGGGTATATGCAGGAAACATGCCTGGTCCTCCCACTTACCCCTTGGGGAGGGACTTTGCCCTCTCTCAGGGGGATATATTAACTCAAGAATCATCAGATTTCTTTTTCTGCCTGTCTGTGTCCTCCACGGTCTAGTTCTAAGAAGTAGTTCTATGGGGAACTGGCGATAGAAAAAGAAATTGTCCCTAATTCTACCCACAAAGCCACCGAGAACAAATCGAAGACTCTTCTACCTGGCACATCTTCACCTGCTTGAAAACAGCTCTTGTATGTCTCCCACTGCTCCCTAGTCATCACTTCTCCAGACTGGCCATCCAGCTCCTTTATCCTCCCTTAGAGTGACACATTTTCAAGTTCACCCACCATTCTGACCACTTTTTTCTTGCTTTCATATTTGTATTGCCTAACCCCTTTTAAAATGTGAAGCCTATAACTGAACATAGTAAACCAGGTGTAATCTGAACAGCACAGAGCAGAATAGCAATATCACCTCCTTGTTTTCTCTCTCATATTTCTAATAATACAACCAAATATACAATTTGCTCTTTTGATGGCCACATCACAATACTGAGTCCTGTGAAGCTTACCGTACGCTCAAACCCTAAGTTGTTCTTTTCCTGTTTCTGCTGCTTAACCACACCTTTCCCACCCTATGTTCATGCAGTTATCTTCTAGGACAAAGGTACAACCTAGGCAGCGGCAGAAGAAAATTAGCCTGCTTGCCTCCTGGCTTTGGGCCCTACCTGAGAAACCTCCTAGGGAGAGGTCCTCCTGGCTTAACACATGGAACAGAGCTAGAGGCCTAAGACCAATGGGAAGCTGGTGATGAAGGCCCCTGTCTGCTGAGAGCCCAAGGGGTGCCCTCCCCCTCACCTCCAGGTCATGGGCCCCGATGTGCCCAGCAGCTTCCTGGGAACAAGCTGTCACCTTGTGTCACACTATCCCTTCTGTTTCACCTCTAAAAGGTTAGCCGATTCCAAATGTGCCGTGGGGCACTTAGAAACTGTAGTTCCTCTTTCTGTGTCCCTCCCTGGGAGGAAGAACTGATGCCACAGACGTATATGGAGGACCTCAGGCACAGCGTTAGGCATGGAGGCAGAGATGCAACATTAGATGAGCTAATAACCAGAATTTAGTCAGGAGGGACTGGTAGGTACCTCACGTGAATCCATGTTAGAACACTTGGAAAAGTTTGCAATCTTTTACTTGTTTCCTCAAAAGCTGAAGACGTGACAGCAACACATGGGGCTAGACCTCAGCACAGAGGGAATAGCAGAGCTTCCAGGACCAGAGATGCCTGGGGGACAAGAGATCTTCTCACAGCAGAGAAACCCTGGGGCATGTTGAGGGGGAGAAGGAATGAGGACCAAGACACATACAGTACGTCAAGCCAAAATGTGAAGGCCTCGGCTAGAGAAAGTGAGTCTACACCTCGATAATGACTGGCTCCTGAGTGGAGATGGGAGCCCTGCCCCCTGGGCCGCACCGCCCTGCCTTCTTCCCTTTCTGCCCACACACACGCTCCTTGCCGCCGACATGCAATCCTTGCAGGACTCTGGGAAAGGCCTCTTACAAATGTGGTGGGGAGGGAGGACATCTAGAGCACTTCCCTTCATCTGGAACAACGAGCCAGAGTAAAGGGTGGGGTGACAGCAGGCTTCCACCAAGGCCACCCCTTTGTGCTCCCCACCCCCCTCTAGATACACCCTTCCAACCAGTGTATCTGACCAGTCCACCAAGCAACCTCCTGGACCATGGTGAATCAGGTAAGGGGAAGATAAATAATAGTGACAATAATATAGGGCAGGTGAGTCTATCCTGGATGTGTTGGCTGGGCTCTTGTTTGTTTCCATTTTCTAAACAAATTCAAAGATCAAAGATGACCCCTAGAGGGGAAAGAATATGACCAGCAGGACCTGTGTGTATTTTCTACCCTATGTGCCACTCCTTCCCTCCCTTTACCCCACATTTTTGGGCAGGCATGCTCTTTAGCAGTCAGTCCCCACCTCTAATCCTACCCTGGACAACAGTGAGCCTCTGAACTACAGATCGAGGGCTCCTTCCTCAGGGTTTTCATTCAAGCTGGTCCTAACCAACCTCTGGCCCTCTCTCATCTATCCAGAGCCAACTCAAACGTCACTTTCTGTGTGGGACTTTCTCTGAACCTCATAGATAAAAGTTGACATAGTCCTTTGGCGAGGGGTGTTTACAATGTCTTTCCTCATTGGTCTGTGTTTTATGTCTGTTTATGTATATGTATATCTAAGTTGGGAGCTCCTAAAGGTTAAACAGCTCATGCACCTGGCACAGGGTTGATGCTCCTATGGACTAAGGCAGTGAGGGTGAGTGTGTATATAGCTGAATGAGTGAATTAATGAATGAATGAGTGAATGCATGGATTACAGGAAAGGAGAGAGGGCTGGACAAGGGCACAGGGTCTCCAACTCACAAGTATATGGGTATTATCTTGGCCAGGGACTCTGCTTCTCTCTGTACATTACTAATTAGAAAATGGAAGAGCTGAGGCTACACTAAGGTAAATTGGGTCCAGCCGGCAGAGAAAAACTGTGCCTTGACATTTTGGGAAGGAGTACCTACACTTAAGAAAGCTATCACCTGGAAAATCTCCCTCCCCTCATCCTCAGTGGCGCCTTCTCTTCTTCCAGGAAAACTGCTGAGCGTCCCAGAAAAATGCGAGGTCCTCTGGAACCAGGGGGGCAGCATGGAGTGCTTGTTATAAAGAGCCCTTAAGAGGAGGTCAGTAGATCCAGGGAGATCAGAATCTTGACCCCACAATGGCTACATGAACTTGAGACATAAATTCTCCTCTCAGAGCCTCAGTTTCCCCATCCGTTTAGGAAGAGGTTTGGATTAGCTGATTTCTAAAGAGAGTTTGAGCAGACAGGATCATGTCCTATGAAGGGCTGTGGGATAGGACTGCACCAAGGCATCCCCTACACAGGGCCCTTCAGTTCCCCTCCTGTACCTGGAGGAGGGAGGAATCTACCTTTGCTGCACTCCAGGCTCGCCTTGAGAACAAATGGAAATCAGGCTAGGATTCTAGGCAAAATACACTATGTTTGAGAAGACTTCAGTTTTTCTTAACCCCCTGATGTGCCAAGAGGGCGAAGTGGAGAGAGGGGAACAAGAACAGGGGAAGAGGGAGGGTTGGGGTAGGGCGGGGTCACAGCTGAGCAGAAGAGGAGGGCCTAAAAAGAAGAAATAGTTGATAAACCAACATTTTTAAGGCTTCCTAATCAGTTTACAGGCATTTTTCCCAGTTCCTTTTGTCTTCCCAACTTCCCTTCACGAAGAGCAGCCTTTTCCCCACCCCCAAGAACGGAAGGGAAGCAGGTTGCAAAGCCTCTTGCGTTTGTAAAAGCCACTTGCTTCTCATAGGAGAACAGAAAACTCACTCTGTAGGTACTATCAGCATCACCTCTGGTTGGACCTCTGCTCAGACCCATGGGCCTCTCCCTACAGCTGTCCTGAGATGGGCTGGCCAATCTCTGCTGCATTCCTGAAGCACACTGTGTAGCGGTGACAACCAGGGCCATGGCTAAAAGCTCAAAGGCCATCAATTTCCAGTGCCCACACACAGGTACACATACACACACACGCACACGCAGCCGCTCTTAGCCCAGATAAGATCTCAGCATTCCCCTTTCTTTTCCCAGGTCTCCTGGAGGCCAGAGCTTCCAGGGCCAGCACTCAGATAACCTGTCGTCCCTCCAGTGATACAGACCTCACCTCTCTTTACTTCCTTTTCTGGTGTTTACTGAACAATAAGAAAGTAACATTAGTTTGCAGAAAGGCCTGGCCATTCATGGCCCCTTGGGGTGTGGGCTCTGAGAGGCGGGGCCGGGAGCCCAGGCCCTCTCTCCATTGGTTGGGCTCCGCAGGTAATCCGAAGCTGTGCTATGAGGTGCATAAATAAAGAGTGAAACTAGTGCCACCTCCTTGAAAGGGGCCGAGTCCTTCTTCACCCTTGCCTTGGAAAAACCAGTTTCTCTTTCTTTTATTGTCTGCTACCAACTTGTATTCTGAAAGTCCAATGGGACCCCAACCATACTCTCAACTCTCTTTCTCCAGCTGCCTTTGCTCCCCTCTACTCCAATCCGCTTTCCTCTGCTCTCATATTCCTTTTCATGAAAGGGAGAATGACTATTCAGGACCGGCCCCTACCTGCCCTCAGGAGCCATGTCTGTTCTGCACAGGCCTGCCAAGCTGGACGCTTTATACAGTAAGTGTTTCTCGTTTCTAATTTCCTGTCCTCAAACCTTAGGAGCGAAAGAACATTCCAAGACTTGGAATTCCTTTTCTTTCTTTCATACACGTGAGTCTCTAGCCACCTCTTTGTTCGGGATTATCTTATGAAAAATCTATTTATTGTTTTGAATCAAGCTCATAGTAGGCCCTGCTGTGTTGAAGGTACAGCTACTCATACGTACAGGTGAGTCTGAAATCTCCGGATTTGCAGGGTTTTGGAAAACTAAAGCTGAGTGGCTACATCAGGAGAATCATTGGGCAGGAAGAGCAGAGGATGAATTATGAAAAAAACACATTGGCTAGAAGTTGATCAAAACCTTCCTCCAAGGCTCAAGTAGTTGAACCTGCTGCATTTTAACCAAATCTCCGGCTCGTCCTATGTTTTCTTGGGGATTTGCATTGATTCCAGGTGATAAATCTCACCGATAATGGGAACTGGTATGGTAAGGTGGGTGCGGAGCCGTTATGTGCCAGGACTGCAGTGCCGCCTGGTCTCGTGGAAATTTACACAACTAGAGGAACTGGGGACTGGCTGACGTTTCACTCCTGAGCTGGAGGGTGCAGCACTGACAGGAAATTAAGGACCTGGTTCCAGTCTTTGTTGCTCGTGTCCAAGTTGGTTTCATTAGGAATATTAGAGGCAAATCCTGAGGGCAGTTGGGGCAGGAGGACAGTCACTGGATGAATTTACTCTATAAGCCAAACACATGCCTGATTTGCTTCTGTGCCCACACCCAACTCTGCAAGTGGCCAAGGTGAAGGTCATTGGGGCCTCACGTTGGCAAAGCCACGGTGGGCAGAAGAATCCTGAACCTTGGGTGTGGGGTCCAGAGTAGGTCAAGGCCCCTGACACAGCACATCTCATCTCTGTCTTGTAGCAGCTGCAGGTCTGGAGGGTGAGGGGAGGGCGATAGGGAAGGGCCTGCGTTTTGGGG
>PVKM010004552.1:0-51749 GCA_004027735.1 Carollia perspicillata
AAAAAATACAATCTTACCTTTTGTTACAGCATGGATAGACCTGGAAAGTATTATGCTAAGTGAAATAAGCCATCAGAAAAAAGACAAGTACCATATGGTTTCACTTACATGTGGAATCGAATAAAACAAAGTAACAAAGTAGAGACAGGCTTATGGATACAGAGAACAGACAGATAGCTCTCAGAGGGGAGGGGATTGGGGGCTGGGGAAAAAGAGTGAAGGGATTAAGCAAAGAAAAAAAAAAGAAAGACTGATGGCCTTTTCTAGTGTGGCTCAGTGGGTTGATTGTTGGCCTGTGAACGAATGAATGGTCAGTGGGTTGACGCCCTGTCAGGGCACAGGCCTGGGTTGCAAGCCAGGTCCCCAGTTGGTGGTGTGTGAGAGGCAACCAATCAATGTGTCTCTCGTACATTGATGTTTATCTCCCTCTCCCTCTCCTTCCCTCCTTCTGTCTGTAAACATAAATAAATAAACATCTTCAAGAAAAAAAAGACTCACAGACATAGACAACAGTATGGTGATGAGGGTAAGTAGGAAAGGGTAAAGGGAGGATAAATGGTTATAGGAGACTTGGGGTGGTAAACGCACAACACAACATACAGACAATGTAAAATAGAATTGTGTACCTGTAACTGATATAATTTTATTAACCAATGTCGCCCTAACAAATGAAATTAAGGATCCAAATAAGTTTTTACAAAGTTGCTGATTGGCTTTCCTACCAACTTCAGTGGGAGGAAGTAGTAACAGCCAGATTTTGCTAGGTTAAGGCCTGAATTAGAATTCAGAAAGTCAAGACATGTATTTTAATAAAATGACAGATATACTAAATTTTATTGAAGACTAAGAATATCAGTTCTTGGTGGGAAAATAAATGGGGGATGGCTCAGGGAAGGCTTCCAAGAGGAAATAAGACCTTTTTTGAACTTAAAAAGACAAGTAGAAGCTTTCCAAAGGATGGAAGTTTGGAGCAGGGGTGAAACTGGGCTGAGAGAGTGGGACAAGCAAAGAAGACAGACAGGGGTTGAGAGTGAAAGGGGAAGTGGGGAAGAATGAGGCTGGAGATGTCGGAAGAGGTAGGATTAGGGAGGCCTTGGATGGTCTGCCAAAAAGCTTTAACTTTATCCTCTAAGTAATGGGAGGGTTTTGATAATTTGAAGCAGAGGCAAAATATGTTTGGATTTTGTTTTATATAAAGCACTTTGGCAGCTTTGAGTAGGATGTGTTTAAGAAGGGGAACTTTGGTATTAGAATGATCCAGGAAAAAATATCAGATATGATTTTAAGGGAATCACAAATCATATCACAAATAAGGGAAATGACCATGGTGATTAGAAAAAGGGAACATGTGTATAAACATGTAACAGGGAAAATCAGCAGGTCTTGGTAATTATTTGGAGATAAGTAAATGAGGAGTCAATACCCTCTGGTTTTCTTGCATGTTGGCATCAAAAATAAGATAGAAAATACAACAGGAAGTGCAGAAGGATGCAGCAAATTCTGGGCAACCTGAACTTGAAGTTACTGCAGGACATGCAGTGAGATATACAGCAGAACATGCAATGTGCAAGAAAAGGGCAGTGAGTCATGGACTGGAAGGTGTCGTTTGCCTGCCTATAGATTCCAGTTAGAACCTGAGATTGGAGCTGTGAAGATGGCTATGAATACTCAGCAGAGAGAACGCAAGGACAGAAGTTTGCTGAGGAAATAACTTGGGAGAACAGTAACGTTTGACTTTCAGACAGGGGAAGAAGAGCCCAGGAGGAATGAAGAAACTACATACCCAAGGTAAAGCACAGAAAAGCACAAAGAGAAGGGGAAAGAGAGAATTTCAAGAAGGGAGTGGAAACTTTATATACAAATGCTAAGTAAAAGAACATTTGTATTTGGCAATGGGGGTGGGTGCCTTTGGTTTGCTTCATGATACAGTCACTCTCAGCT
Organism: Carollia perspicillata; assembly: GCA_004027735.1. NCBI lineage: Eukaryota > Metazoa > Chordata > Mammalia > Chiroptera > Phyllostomidae > Carollia > Carollia perspicillata. The sequence goes on from PVKM010004552.1 coordinate 1,942, forward strand.
GACACAGAAGCTAGATTATCGTTACTTGAAGAGAGAGAAAAATGTTTAGGATCCTGTGAATCTCACATCTCCCCAAATTATTTTCACCTCCATGTCGCTCTGTAGATGGCTACCTCTGGCATCTGTGGTAGAAGGGAGGTCCATGATTCTTATCACCATTACCACAATTCCACAACCAAAACTTTTAAACTTATTATGCAATATAACTTTAGGTTGTAAATATAATGTAATAGTTTCTTAGGAGTTGGTAGTAAACTATGATATCCTTAGAGACAGTTAGCATTTAATAGAAAGTTCTCTATCAATTCATGTTCCATAATTTTGACCACTAGAGAAAAGAAATGTTAGACTTTACTTAATTTTTGGGTTCTTTATTAATACTCAATATATAAAGATTTTCACAAATAATTTCCACTACTTAGTTAAGAAAGGCAGGCTTGTAATTTTGCTGTTGATCCTTTAAAATTATTTAAAGAAGGTGATTGTGTCACATTCTACACTTTTTATTTATTGTCTTAGAAATAACCAAATCTGTGCAATTGTCATTACTTCACTCCATAATTGTACAACTTTATTTTATAATCTGAGGACGTGATTATTTGCACACACTGACAAGCATTATGAACATCTCAAAGGCAGAGACCAAAATCTCTCAAGGATGATTTGTTTTTATGGTTCCTACTAGGGAAACTTCACACTTAAAAATCTAGCCATCTTGTGTCCTTAAACTAGCCATGGAGACTGAGCGAAAGCCCAGGGGTTATGCAAACCCCAGAACTGTCACTCAGGGAGCAGTCTATATCACATAACACCAATTTCTTTTTTAAAGAAAAGCCTTCCAGAACATGTAGCCATCAATGGTAAGAACTAGCAAACCCAATTCAAGTGTACATACCTTCAAGGAAAAAGGAAAAACATAAAATGAGGTGGCTATCTTAGCTAGAATTTCTTCATACTTGATGAAAGATTTAGAACTATAAATAATTATTTCACTGCTTTACACTTTTACACTTTGGAGACATCATTACAAATAGTGGAGTACTTATACTATATCTCTTTGAGTACCAAACACTAATCTGTCAATGTAAAATTGTTTAATATGGCAACAATATGAGCCATTGAACCAAGAAATCATGTTTCTTTAAATAATTTTATATTCATAGTCAGTATGTTACAGAACAGTCACATACACACACAGGGGCCCAGACTCTGGAGGATGGTACACTAATACCGTCCAGACCACCTACTGGGCTTGTCTGTCCACTGCCAATCGGATGCCAATCTTTTCACAGATTTGTGAAAAGGGAAGGAAATGTTAATTTAAGGCTACACAGACTTAAAGTAGTGACCTAACATCTTCATTAAAATATCAAAGTCCTTTAAGATACCCACAGATGCACTCAGCAGCTCCTGTCTCCCCCCTGCCCTAATTCAGGGTACCGTAACTCAGGGAAAGAGCACAGGTCCGTGTTTCCAGGCCGCTGGCACCATCAGCAGTGTCGCTATCCAGGCAAGATATCCAGTTAATCCAAAGCCACGTGGCACCTTCTCACAGTCTACTGGCAAGAGTTCTTTGTACCCATTTGTCTAGGCAAAGTCTCTTCTTTCCTCCACCAGAGCTGCGGGGGTGTGCACTCTGGCAAAAACCTCGTGGTTACCCTTTTTGCCCTGAAGCTGTGAAGGGGTCTGCACTCTCCCTAAAACTGCATGGTTCCCCCCAATGGCTGCCGTGTCTGGGTTTAAATCCCTGCGCCAATCTTCCCCTGTACCCCCATTTCCAACTCCTACAATCAGTTACACCTGCCAGCATCCCTGTATGATCCCAAGTTTACTGGGCTGCCATCGTGAGTCTGGGCAGATATGGACCAATATCCTGGAGCCAATCTTCTTCCAGCTCCCACACAGGAACTGTAACTCGAGGGACCTGCCCCCCCCATTTACATCTTGGGGGAGTGTCTTCCATACCCCTGGCTCCAAGTATGGCCACAGCTATTTAACATATCCAAATGATCCACCAAAGGCTATAGATATGTTAAATGACCATGCCATGGATTAGCTATAAGGCTGTGGCTGTACAAAACAGCCCTGCATGCCCTGCTCCATGTGTCTCTTCCCCCAATTCACACCTGTGGGGGAAGGGGTGAGGGCATCTTATATGTCTCTCTAATATTTCCTAAACACCTTGAGTTCTGGGCCCCATTCCAAATCCCTTTTGGGGGCTCCCCTCTTGACTGCACCCTATATCAAGTAGAATGTTATCTTGTGCTCACCTGTGCATTTTAAACATATTTGATTGAGAATAATTACCTGTTTATATATTTTCTCAAGAAAAAAATAATTAATCTTATGTGGTAAATTATTTAAAATTCTATATAATTTCCACCATAGTGTGAGTTAGTGGCCATCTTTATAAAACATCCAGAATTTCTTTATGAGTTATAGAAAACTACACTTTTGGCCACAATTTTGACACTATTGGTTATTTGCTAGATTCCAAATTTGTGGAAGTTTGACACAACTGAATAATAAGAAGCTGGATGGGGAGGACTTGTTTGCTTAAGGAACTGTGAGAAACTTGGTTACAAAATGCTCTGACTTTCCACTTGATTCAGAGAAGGAAATGTGGGGGGTCGCGGTCGGGGTTGGGGTAGCAAGTAAAACGGTGAGATCCAGGGGTGGAGAGCCTCTGAAGTACAAGATCTACAGCTGTGGGACTCTCTGTGGTTTTAGCAGTTGTGCTCTGTGTGGAAGCCCTGACAAGTTCCCTCCCTAGGAGGAATGAATGGAATGTGGATTCTCCACTTTACCTTGGGCTGTGAAAAGACAGGGAGCTCTTTACCATTTCAAAAGCCTCAGCCAGGGGAAGGCATTCAGGACTCATGGGGAGAGGGTCCAGCGTTTCCCCATAAATCAAAGTGAAGACTGCAGTAATTCGACCACACTGATCACATTATCCCGGCATTATTTCAGCAAATATTTAAAAAATGAAATCCAACAAACAACAGACTGAAGAATAGGGGAGTAGGTAAAAGAGTACGCTATCTGAAAGGCCATCTATAGGTTTGGCACGGGCCAGACCTTTGCCATAGACTCTGGTATTGCACAAAACTCTGGTGTAATCTCTAAGGCCATAAATAACTTAGGCATATGTAACATCTGCTTAATTATTTGGAATGAAAAGAAAACAAACTTAAAGACATTGAGACACAGGATGAGCATTGCTGTTACAGAACCCCACCAATGGTGTTCCGGAGCATGGGGACTCACTGATGTGAGGTGCAAAAATTTGGGAGATAATTTAACCGCTCTAGGCTGCAGTTCCAGCATCCCAAAAATAAAGAATTTGGACTAGATATTTAAAATTCTATTTTCTCAAGTTCTTGATTTTCAAAAAATTGTATTGGTCTATTTTATATTATAAATATCACATGATTAAAATGCCTTTTTATTTTTGTTTTCTTAGTAAAAATAATTTCTGTTCTACAAAAGTATCCAGGAACTGTTAAAAAATTAAGAAAACCTATAAACCCATCACCCTGAGAAATCACAATAAACTTTTTTGTGTTTGTAATACAAAATTCTTATACCATGTATAATTCAATATGCTATTGTTAAAAATTAAATTTCTACTGAGTAAATTTGAAGATCTAATTGGCTTTATTAAACATTCATGACTGCAGCATCATCCATCCAGCTACTAGAAGGGCCCTCAGGAGTTGTACAAAAGGGAAGGTTTTTATAGGAAGAAGGGTGGGGCAAGGAAGTTAACAAAAAGGAAAGAAAATTTATTTATTTTCTTTTTAGAGAAAATAAAATTTATTTTATTTATCTTTTTATTTATTTTTATTTATTTATTTATTTATTTATTTTTATTTTATTTATCTATTTATTTATTTTTCTTGTCTTGGAGATTGCCTTTTCTTTCTGTGGGGGATGGAGACAGCCTCAAGTGACAGATTACTGGTGCTTGACCAGAAAGTTATAGACTAGTTATTAAATTATATTTCTAGGAAAGATTAAAGCTGCAATTGTATCTATGGAATCTAGGTTTTGTGTCACGGGATTTTTAGCACGAGTGATGCCATTTTGGGCCTGTAGTTCTTTTTTAAACACTGCTCATGCCGTTTTATTATTTAATTTTTTGTCTAAAAATATAATATATATTTTAGATGACTATATTAGTTTTCCTAATCATCTTAATGCTGATCAATATTATGTAATAATAATATTTTGTAAAAAATAATGAATAGAGACCTCATCTAAAGTGGAGTGTTATGGGGGGAGGGGCATTAGGTGAGAGAATCCTCTGGCGTGCATCACTCAACATGCACTATTGACCACAACACGAAGAGATGCACCTTCTATCTCTGACAGGAAATGATACTATTTTTCTACCTCAATAGGAGGAAGAAAAGATTCCTCTTTGTCCAGTAATAACTCAACCAGTGGAAGAGTGACATAACTCGGCAAATGAAAAATCATCATGTTAGCATAGGTAGTTAGCCAGATATTAGCAAAAGAAGCAAAGGGAATTAGACACTGAGTTTAGTAAACTGGGGAGCATGAGCCCGTTTGCTTCACCAGGAAGCTACAGTCACACCCCAAGGGATTACAGCATTTCTCCACCAAGGGGATGACCCCTCCTCCCTTCCTTCCTCTAGTACTACATTATTGAAGGGTGCAGGGGGAGGTGCTTAGTCATAGAGGCCTGTCGGCCTAGGGGATTGACCTATCAAAAGCCTTTAAAAACTTGGGAAGTCGATTGGTCATTTTGAAAAAGCACCTGGTCCAACTCAAAGCTAATATAATCCCAGGGGAACAAAAAATGAACTAATTCTCTCTCTGTCTCTCTGACCTGCACTAGCCCCATTCGTTGATGTGTTCTCTCTCACTTGCGAGCAGGTAACCACGTGGGTCTAGCAGCAATTGGGGCCCACAGCAGATGGCTTGGGCTCCAAAGGCTGAGCTTTATTGTGTGGCACAGGAGCTCTGCACAGTGGTTCTGTTTCTGGCTCTGATTTTCCATGGTGGGGCAAACAGATGGTTCATTGAAGGACATCTTTTTGATTTTGCTTTCCAAATAAATCTTACCACCAGAACTCATCCTCTTTTTTGGGTCCCTGAAAATGCTTTTCTTCCTGACGCTGCAAGAACCCCACTTCCACCAGCAACAATCATACTTTGAACTTTCAGTTTCCTCCAATGGATTCTTCATTTACAATATTTGCTCCCCAGTTCATAAAAGAGTGCCCCTCTCCTATGTTTCTCTGTATTTGCCTGAATGGTTTGCTAAGGGAAGGCATGTTCCAAATTGCAATTCTTCCTTGTTCCTGAAGAAACCCATTTGCTGGAGGAAAATTTAGCTATTTTTTTAAGGTCAGTATTCAATGAGGCAATCTATTGATGAACCTTTACATTACTTCTTTCTGCTGTTGTTTATGTTTCAATAGGTGAATTTATACAATTCTGTGAATATTTCCCTAAGATAAATTCCAAGAAGTAAGATTGTTATATCAAAGAAAACGTGAATGTTTTAATTTAATAGTTATTATCTTCAAATAAAAAAAAACACATTGTAAAAATTTTGCAAAAATGTATAAAAATCATGGTTGGTCATTTAACATTTTACTGAAGTTTCATTAAATGATTTCTTTATGAATATATCCTTTAATATAGCTGAGATTAAATACATTTGCAAGACTAGACTCTGAAAGTAACAGCATGTTTCCCACTCTGCAGACAGGTTTTAAGAATGGAACAAATGTTAAAACCCAAGATACAAATTACCAGGCCCTGGGCTTCTCACAGGACAATTAGCGGAGAGACATGTACTGAACGTGTCACTGAAAACTGGCTTTGGTGGCAGTGAGGACATGCGATTTGCTGTTCCTCTGAGCCCATGTGAATTTGGTTCTCCCTCTTTTTCACATGGTGTGGGTAAGTGATTCTAGAGGACTTTAATAGTCTAAAGCTCTAGAATCAATCTAATTATTTTACCATTTTGATTGGTACCAACCTAGACATGTCTTATTTAGTTACAAATAGGTCAAAATTACTTTTTTAAAAATAATTTTTTATAGACACCATGCTCTGTGCCTGAAATGCATTTTAATTCATAAGGAACAAAGAGAAAGGAAGAAGAAAGAAAGAAATAGAGAAAGAAAGAAAGAAAGGAAGGAAGGAAGAAAGAAAGAAAGGAAGGAAGGAAGGAAGGAAGGAAGGAAGGAAGGAAGACAAAGAAAGAAAGAGTGAACATAGGATTATTAAATAATAGCCCAAAGTCAGAAAGCTAATAAATGGAGGACTGAAGCTAGGCCCGAGGCTCTCATGATCCCATTATTGTTCTTAAATCATCATGTTTTATTTATAGTCAGTTTGCTGAACATCAAAAATTCATCTCAATACAGGGATCACCACTTACCATGTGAGCGAAGGTTACATTCTTGCAGTTCTTGTAATGTTTATTTAAATGTCATACTTGCCTAGTCTTAAAACAGAAAGTTTGCTTTGGGCTGAATTCTGTTCCTTACCCTTTGTCCCGCCCATCCCGGGATAGATGAGCTGTACGAACTTGCTACTTACCCACCATCCCAGCTCCCTGGTTTTTCAAATAAAGTGACATTGCCTATCCCACTCTTATTTATTTATTTATGTGGGGTTTTTTGGTCACTAATTATTTAACAGTTGATCTCTTTTCCCTAATAGCCCAAAGTATGTCTCAAAGTTATTAATAACCAATGTTATTTTTTTCTTAAAATTGATGGGGAATTTGAGACCTACTAAGCAAGACTATACTTTTGTTTTACAAGATGCACACATATCAAATATCTTCCACTATATAAATCTTAACAATATTTTATGGAATGTGTATATTCTCTCTGAGACCTATAGGTTATTTTTTCCTCTTTAAATATTTGAGAGAACTGAAATCACAGAAGTATAGTATGTGACTTTCCCAAGGTTATTTAACTAACCAGCTACAGAAATTGCAGTTCAAACCTGCTAAAACTGAAACAAGGGCGTACTTTTGAAAAATGAAGCTACAGAATCTTGAAAATAATCAGAAGAATTTATTGAAACTACTTAATGTGTGCTAAACAAAGAGGTTGTTTTATTTTTAATAAATGGCAGATATTCTAAAAGCATGTAGTTGATGTTGAAAGACACTGAGTTTTCAATCATAAAACATCTCCAGATAAATCAGCTTCACACAAGGGATTAAATCCATTCAGTCCTGCTCAAGGTTATGAAGCACATATAACAGGGAAAGGCTTTTAGAAGTCAGCCTGAGTAAGCCATTCTGATCTTTTTATCTTGATTGCTCTTTATCTCCCGATAGTTTACGTCTCAGCTTTAGGGTTGGGTTAAAAAAAGAAAAGTTTGTCCGTCTTTACTTTGTGCTTGTCTGCTGGTTGTAATGACAATTCTGTGTCTGTAATATTCATTCCAAAGTGTATTGTATATACTCTTTGTTTAAATGGTTAGTTCCAGAAATATTTAAGAAGCTTTCTCTACCTAAAATAAACATGTTGAAGGTCCATTAAGGAAAAAGAGAGATGATGAGTGGTGTGTTTTGTGTTAAGCATAACTATGGCTCGAAGGGTGAAATCTTTGCTATGTTGTAAAAATAGTTTCGATTCCTTTCATTAAAGCAAATAATTTGGTTGCCTGAAAGTTTAAGATACCCATATCACCCAGACAATCCAAGGGCTGAAGTATGTGTGGCATTTGTTATTTGGATTCCTACATAGCCTTTTCGTGCTATAGTGATAACTGTCAGATACATTGTGAAATGAAATCAAATATAAAGCTTAAAATAAAATCAGGGCATAGGTTGAAATATTTATAAGTTGATATAATATTAACAAATTCTTACTGAAATTTATATGACATTTATTTAGAGCAGAAAAGAAATTAATCTTATTCTGAATACCTAACACATGTAACTGATTATTCCATAAAAACCTGATCCTTTAATGTGATGCCTTAATATTTGAACTCTTTGAGTAAAAAAAAAAAAAGAAAGAAAAGAAATACCACATACATTAAAATATTTGAGATAAAAAACAAAATTAATCTAAATAATGCTTTTAAAAATGATCTATCATCTTTTTTTGTACCGTTGTTATAATAGTATTAAATAATCATGAAGTCATTTAGGAACAATGTATTTTAAAACTCAAACTTTCTTGATTCTCATTCCATGGCAGTGTTCTCTATGGAATTCTGGAACATGGAAAAGAACTTACTAAAACTCAGGGTTAAAAAATAGGCCCTCAGAAAAACTGGTAGTTACATGACTTTAGAGATATCCCAATTTATATAATATGTTTGCTTCCTTGCATGCACACATGTGAGTGTTCTAGAGAGAATTCAGTTGTACATTCAGTTTACATATGAATACACCTGGAGTTCATAATTGGATTTGGTAACTTTAAGATCCATTTTCTTACCAAAGCCCTGGTTGGTGTGGCTCAGTGGATTAGTGCTGGCTTGCAAACCAAAGGTCGCTGGTTTGATTCCCAGTCAGAGCACATGTCTGGGTTGCAGGCCAGGTCCCCAGTAGGGGGTGCCTGAGAGGCAACCACACATTGGTTTCTTTCCTTCTCTTTCTCCCTCCCTTCCACTCTCTCTAAAAATAAATAAATAAAACATTTTTTTAAAAAGAAGGTGTTTTAATTTTAAAATTCCCTTTTATATAGAGAGGACATGGTATTAAAATTAAAAAAAAAATAGCCCTGGCTGGTATGGTTCAGTTTATCGGAGTGTTGTCCTGTAAATCAAAAGGTTGAGGGTTCGTTTCTTGGTCAGGGCACATGCCTAGACTGAGGGCTTGGTCCCTGGTTTGGGCATGTATGAGAGGCAACCAATTGGTGTTTCTCTCTCACACTGATGTTTCTCTGCCTCCCTCCCTCTCTTTCCCTCTCTCTAAAACCAATAAGCATGCCTTTGACTGAGAGTAAAAAATAAAAAAAAATTAAAAATAAAAATTATAAGTATACAGGGTCCATAACAAAGAATGCCCCCCTTTTTATTACAAAATCATAGGCATGTAATTCTCTAACATAACAATGTCACACTCAAGCACACCATATGACATTTTAGGTGAAATGTTCAAATTAAAACTATAAATTATTACACCTACATTATTACCCTACCAACCACACTCAAGCAGGTGTTACTTCTGCTGGACCCTGTATTATTTGGATCATCACATTAAGTTGAAAATAAGTGTCAAACTTTATAAAATCAGGCAAAAGTAGGTTTTGATTTATATTATTATTTACCAAAGCAATAACCTTCAATAAATTTTTCCAAAATAAATAAAAATATGTGATTATTACAAAAATAATAGAAAATAGAATAAATAGCTTTATTATTTCTGTAATTTTTAAACTGACTAATTATGTAAAATTACATATGGCAAAAAAATCACATAGCTGGCAGTATAGCACAATTTCTAACTACAGTGTAAAATTACCAATTTTCATGCAGCTGCAAAATTTCACATCACATGTTTCTTCCATATGTAATATAATTTATTTTCAAGTGAATATAATGAATTGAATATTTACTGTAACACTTCTAAGCCCATTAATTTAGAAGTGTATGGGGAATTCTTAAAGACAGATTTTTCACTCAGCAAAAAAATGTGAATAGAAATTATTCCTTAATGTAAATCTCAAAGTAATATAAATGTTCCATTAGATCTATTTTTTCAAAGAAAATTATATCTTGAAAATTTATATTATCATAATTATTTTAAAAATCTGTTTAATTTCATCATTAGTTTTATAATACATTCATCAAATATTTTTAGACATCTACTATTTGAAATTCTCTGGGAATGAAGCTTACTAAGAGTCGGAAGATATGAGATTTGGCCACTAAGTTATTGTGTTGCCTTCTAATCAATCAACTATTCTTTCTCTACTTTATTGCCCTTATCTATGAAAAAGATGGGTTGAAGTAGATGATCTCTGAAGTCTGGTTTTATTTTAAAAGATAACTGTTTAATAGGCTTTTGTTTTAGGTACCTCTTATATATTTAAATTTTTATTAGGCTTTTATAATTAATCTTTTAATGAAGGTACTATAGAATTTTGAAGCCTTTTGGAAGCTTCTACATACTAATAGAACAAGTATCTGATTCTGCTTATTTGATTTGGGAGCCCTTGTTTTTAAGTGCACTTGTTAAATGAACTTATCTATTTGGAACTTTCCTCAAAATGGCCATTAGAATTCTAAATTATTTTTGCATATTTATATTTATATTTGTAATATAATCATACTGGAGTCCCCCAAAGAAGAATCTCTAGAAACAGAGTCCATAGCTGGAAAGGTACCCAAAAAGGTGGCATACTTGCTAAGCAGGGAAACCCTTAAAGTGCAGTGACCAGAAGCCAACATGGCAGGACACTCATCCCCAGTGCAGTGGTCCCCAGATCTCAAAGAAAGCTGAGGACCTTGACCACAAGGAGGGAGGTCGGAGCCTGAGAGGACTCAGGTCAGAGGAGACAGTGGTCCACAGAAGCAACGAACACGAGAGGGGACAGAACCCAGTTTCAGGGCTGCCAGTCCATAAAGGTTAAATTATTTTATGTCCCACTTCTGATGCCAGAGAATGTCGACAAAATCAAAACAGAAAATAAACAAAACCAAGGACCAGTTCAGGAGGCAAAAGTATTTACTTTGGATCAAAGAATTGCAATTCAGGGTACACAGTTTTAGATAGAAACCCAAATGGTATATAGATTACAGAGTAAAAGGAAAGAACTTTTAAGGGAAAAAATAGGGAGATTAGGTAAGTTATTAACAAGGGTAAATTCCTTGGTCTGACAAACAAAGGCTAGATTTACACTTCATTGAGTGTGGTCAGGCAGAATAGTCACTTGGCAAAGTTCACTTTTATCAGTACTTTTGGACAGGATATTCTCATTCTTGCGGCCTTTTAGTAATGTTGGTGTTTTGGTCCTGTTCAAAGTTTCAGAAAGTAGGAGGTGCAAAACTGTTCCTTTGAAATGGTGGCTCCAGCTCCGTTTTGAAATGGGTCCACTTACATTAACTTTCACAATGGAATGAAATGTCTGGTACACTGAAGTTAACGCCAACAGCTGAGATGATAATACACAGCCAGGCACAGAGAGAGAGATAAAGGCTTGAACCTGGCTGGCATCAGTGAGAATTAAAACAAAGGAGAAAATTAAATAAAAGATTGTACAGCAATAAACTTAAGAAAAGATGATGACTTGCATGCACCAAGTAGAGATGTGGGGGGAAGAGTCTGCTTTAATTTTTAAGTATCAGGATAACAGTTAAAAAATACTACTACTACATAGAAAAAAATTTAGAGGATTAAATCTGGTCCTCCCCTGAGAACACCAAGAATGTAACTCTTGGTTTACTGAGGCTCTCTTTATCATTATTTTTCTTGCCATAATTCTGGATAATTTGAATAGATTTAATGAAGATTACCATTGGTACAAAGTTTATTACTATGTGCAAGGAACTGTTCTAAGTATTTTACATATATTAACTTGCTTAACTCTTACAGCAACCCAGAAAGTAGATACTGTAATCATCATTCCCATTTCACAGATGGGGAACTGAGGCACAGAACAATTAAATAAGTTGTACAGACAGAAGTCTACTTGATTTGAGTCCAGGCATTAAAACGCCAGAATCCATGCTCTGATTTACTCTGATATATTGGCAGGTAGATGGTTTTTCAGTTCCTGACCTCCTCTCCTCCAGCAATTTTATTCTCGATCCTACTACAGCTGCTTACTCCTCTGGTCATAACTTAGAACTTTTCCATAATGTCAATACCCTTAATCTTATATTTACCTATTTTACACTCCAACCACTGCCTCCCCACTTTTGGGTTCCAAATCAGAAGCAAATGAAATAAATACTCCCTTGACCCTGCCAAGACACAGCACTCCCAGTCCTACCATCTATTTTATTATTCCTTACTTCCTCATGTCTTTACTTTTTTCCTTTTACGGTTCAAATTTAAGCACCGATCCTTATCATTCTTTGGTATTGTACATTCAATTCTATTGACTTTCTCCCTTCTATGTATTTGCTTAATCAAACCATAATCCTGTTTAATTGGACTATTTTTCTGATCTCTGCCAATATCCACATGGTTGAGCGAGGCCAGGGGAAAACACAGGACCAGACGTCCAGGTTTCACTTGCTCATGCCAGGGACCCGAATGCCACCTGCCCATCATTCCCCAGTGCACTCACTCTCCCAGTCTCCTGGGCCAGTGATTCACAAAGTTTGGTCCATAGTCCCCTGGGAGTCCCCATGACCTTTGCAGGGGGTCTGTGAAATAAAAACTAGTTTATAGTAATATTTATAGGCTGTTTGCTTCTTTCACTGTGCTGACCTTAGTTCCAAAGTCACCAAAGCAATAATTACAAAATCAAGGTACTGGCATCAAACTGTAGTGGAAGTCACCAACAGACACTTTTGGGTAAAAAAAAAAATGTCAGTTTCATTTAAGAACGTCCTAGAGGAAGCAGTAAAATATTAATATTAAATCTCAACCCTTGAGTATATACCTTTTTAATATTCTGTGTGACATATAAGCATTTCTGCTGAATGCTAAAATATGATATTGTCTCTAAGAAAAGCACTTGTGCTTATTTTGTCTGGAACACCATTTTCCTTTGAAAAAACAACTGACAGACACATTATTGCTATTCATAACTGGGAACTTGGCAGACATTTTTCTCACAAATGAAGAAAGTGAGTCTTTCATTTCAAGAAAAACAACTGACACAATTTGTTGCCAGTGAAAAATTTTGAGCCTTCAAATGAAAATTTTGATTATGGACAATTTGTACTTGTCACTTCATGCTTCCTAATACTGAAGGTTTTTCTGATGGAATTGAAATGATATAAATGAAAGTGATATTTTAAATTATTATGTAATAAAATATATTAACACTTGAAATGTTTGCATAACTCAATAATTTTCAAATGATCAAAATATAATATAAAATCATGCATGAATTAAAAAAAAAAGTACAAGATAGATCCATGGACTTCAATGTAACTATAACAAGGGTGTCTAACTTTTGGTGTCTCTGGGCCACACCAGAAGAAGATTTGTCTTGGGCCACACATTAAATACATTGTGACATGTAATCACACAAAAAATTTCCTAATGTTTTAACTACATTTATGATTTTGTGTTGGACCACCTTCATAGCTATCCTCAGCTGCATGAGGTCCATGGGCCCTGAATTGGACATCCCTGGATAAAACATTTATTGATAGGGTTTCAGATTTTTTATTGTAACTGTCCTTTAAAAGACTTGAAAACTGGCCATTCTGACCTGAGCTACACTGTAACTGTCAATATTTATTGCATTTCTAAGACTTAGTACGAGAAAAAGAATGTAAAATACCTCAATTTTTAAATACTGATTACATGTTCAAATGATACTATTTCGAATGCATTGTGTTTAGTAAACCATATGAAAATTTAAAAAAAAAAAAAGACAGCAGTTTACTTATCTGTGGTGAAGGTACAAAGAAGAATACCTACCATGAATTAGCTAAAAAAAAAACCCCGATTTCTTTGTTTCTCAACAGCTGCTCATGACTCTTTCTTCTCTAACACACTGAGAGCTCAGTGCATTGTATTCCACCAGTTTCTGGCAGGTAGTTCTCCTGTCCTCCCAAGTCTACTTCGTATTTTCACTTTGTTTTTAATGTTTGCACCTGGTTGTGCAGGGTTATCCTTCTTTATGTGACCACAGTCAACTTTCCTCAGGACTTTCTCCTCTCGGTCTTGTCACGGGGATCAGAGTGATCCTGTAAAACACACATATCTGATTACAGTATGCTTCTGCCTAATCTTTCAATGTTTCCCAACCTATTCATGCTAAAAGCTCGAGTCTTTACCATGACTTAGATGTCACAGGCAGAGGATCTGGCTGCCTGTTAACTTTTTGCCCTCCTCTCCTGCTGATTCCCCCTCCACTCATCACACAGCAGCTGCGCTGCTATCCTTGCTTCTTTGAGTACATCAGGCAGACTTTTGCTTCAGGATCTTTGCATTTGCTCTACCCTCTGCCTGGACTGCTCCTCCTCTGTATTTCCACATGGTTATCTCCCTCCTTTAGGTCCTTACTCAGATAGATAGAATCCTAATGATAAATTTCATGACTACTCTTTTTGAAATTATAACTCTCTATCCAACATTTACTATCCTTATTCACAGACCTATTTCTTCCATAGCATTTACAAATACCCACACTACATTTTCACATTTTATTATAAGTTTTGCTATTTTAAAATGCAAGCCCTATGAGGGTGGGAGTTTTTTAAAGAAATTATTATATACACTGCTGTATAACCCATTACCTAGAGTAGGGCCTGGGAATGAATGGGACTCAATAATTTTGTATTAACTGATTAACTGAATAAACATCCATGACTGTCTATCATCTGTAGATACTGTGTCAGACTCTAGAAACCAAATGATTAACAAGATATAACATTTAAAGAGCTCAAGTACAGTGGGGGAACAGGGAAAGGACATAAGGTAAGTAATAAGGAGAGAATTAGGTAAAACTGATTTACTCTACGTGATTTTGTTTTTATACAGTATTTCCCATTAACACCGAAATGTGTAATGCTTTCCTAAATGGCATCCAGATTGACATATTTCTTACGACAAAGAGCTCCATAACCATGCTCCCAGGAACACATATAATTATGTCTGATATATAGAATCATGTTGGTATACAGACTATACAGATGATTTTCAATAGAATTACTTACACAACAGTGAACCGACATTAGCATTATTTCAGTTAGAGCTATAATGATATACAGCAGCTATTTTGGACAGAAAATTAAGATCTAAACCTTCAGCATCTGCCAAGCTAGCCCAAATCAATGGAATGTGCCTATCTGGAAACATAATTTGGTCGACACATTTAATCCTTCTAACACATTACTCAAAATTATGTGTGAATTATGTATGTAAAGCACAAATGACTTGGCTTCGGGATTTAAAATGCCATTTCTTTTTTTCCCAGCAATATGCTAACTGTGAGAACTACGCTAGCTGTAAAGACATTGTATATACTGAACTATATCTGAATGTGATATCGAAAACAATCATGTCCTTTACTAAATTATTCTATATGATGGTAAGAAGAGATTGCTGGATATTGAAATGCATGTAGATCAATTCGGGCAGAGACATTAGAGAAAGTGTCAGATGAACAAAATAAACTGGAAGATGTTCGTTCTTGACCAAAAGTCAACAAAGAATGGTAAATGAATTTTCAGAAAGTTATTAGTGATTTTCTGTTTCTTTCATTTCTATTACCTAATTCAGGACCCCAAAATCTCTACAACTTTTCTGTATTTTCCTATAAACATATTTTTAATCCTTGTTTTATTTCAGTATTTTAATTGAAGTGTTTCTGTACCAGCTCTCACTTCTGAATCCTTTTAAATTTAAATTTCTAATATATGTATGTAAGGTAAGTATTAAATTTATTTTTTCAAATATTTTAATTTAAAATAATTATAATTTACATTCAATATTTTGTGTTAGTTTCAGTTGTATCATTTATTGTTTCCTCTAGACTTTGGAAAAACATATCCTGAATCTCAATTTAGATATGTTTTAAGTTTCTATTCCAGAGGATTAAGTTCTGCTTTATCTTATAATTCTTTCTAATTACAAATACATCTTCTGTGACATAATTATTCTAGAAAAAAAAACTGCAAAGTACCCAGTACCTTGTGAAATAGCTTAGAGTTTTGGAGAATGGATAGGAATAAAAATTACTGGTTGGACTGGAATTTTTTCTTATTGATTTCTCATCATACTCATTGATGGTTGCAGCTTGCTTTGTGGTAAACAATTTATCATAAATTGAATGATTTTGCCTGATTTCCTGAAACTATATTTGATGATGAATGATTATATGACTCCAACATTGCAGTAAATAGACAATATAAAAATCAAGGCTTTATATTCAAATAGAGTATTACCCAAATCTCACAGATCTGAGCCCTTGTACATGTCAACTGTTTGGACTTGACTATGTATTCCTGCCTTCTTCACATTCTTTCTAACCCTTCTTTTTATTTTTATTTTTTCCACTGAAGCCAAAGGGTAATTTGATGGAAAAGACACTGCCGTATCTTACAAAAGGCAGGGCTGCTAGGCGTGGAAGTAGGAAGCAGAAAGCCATCAGTAACTAACTCAGCAGTACTTGCTTTTCATTTCTTATCTCTGTTTCTCTCTGGGCATCATTTTCTTTCATCCACCTTTCTAGCCTGGCTCTCTAGCCTCTACATATAGATAACAGATGATGGCAGACCCATAACTTCTGACTGTATGTCCCTTAGTTCAAGTTACAGCCATCTAGACGGATTAAATGCAAACTCCTAATTCCTAGGAGAGAACATCTGGAGCAGTGTGGGTCTGGGGTTTATTTATGGTCTAGTCAACTGTGGTAAGCAGTGATGATCTAATAATAACAATATGCTTGTCAAGGGCAGATCCCTGATGGAGGGTATGCAGAAGGGAAGGATGATTCTCAGAAATATCTCTTCTACATGGCTACCTCCCTATGAAACCATCACGGCCTACTTGGGTGTCATCTTTTCTGGTAAAGTCTTTCTACCACCACCACTATCCCCAACCTAGGATTAAATTAATAGAATTTAGTGCCAATAACCCAACACTCATTTTATCTCTCACCCACTGTACAAATGCTTTGTCTCTCAACTTTATATCTCTAATCCTGTTTTGTATTAATCATTCTATGGTACCCCAGATATGTTTGTTGAATAAATATATCAACATATGAAGGAACAAAGATTCATATTTGATGATGGTTATTTGTACTTTTTCATAATAAAAAAATAATAGGAAAGATGCTAAGATTTTTAAAGACTATGGACTTCATGTTCTCTCTTAAAAATAGCTTTGTTGAGACACAATTCACATTTGATACAACCTCCCCATTTTTGTGTATAATTCAGTGGTTTTTAGACTATTCCCAGAGCTATGCAATAACCCCCACTTCTTTTAGAACATTGTCACCATCCCCAAAGAAACCCTGTACCCATAGGCTCCCACTTCCCCCCATTCTCTCAGCCCTAGACAGCCACCAATCTGCATTCTTTCAGTCTTCGTGGATTTACCTCTTCTGGAACTTCCATACAAGTGAAATCACGCAATGTGTGGTCTTTTTGTGACTGGCTTCTTTCATGGAACATGTTTCCGAGGTTTATTCATGTTTGTAGCATATATCAGTAATTCATTCCATTTTACAGCCAAATACTTTTCTACTATTTGGATATACCTTTTTTTTTAATCTTTTCATCAGCTGATGGACATTTGAGTTGTCTTTACCTTTGGCTGTTATAAATAATGCCACTATAAATATTCATGTACAAGCTTTTTATGTATTTTTATTTCTTTTGGGTACATACGTAACTAGAGGTAGAATTATTGGGTCATATGGTAACTCTAAGTTTAATGCCCAACAGTTAGCTAAAGGGCTATACCATTCTATGAAAGGATCTGGAGGTGCATTTGTTTAAAGAAATACAAATTGCCAATAAGTACAGGGAAAACATGCAACATCATCCATTAGAGAGATGTAAGGTACAACAACAATGAAATACCATTTCACATCTGCTGGGATGGGTATAATTAAAAAAGAGAGATAATAATAAGGGTTGACAAGAATATGGACAAACTGGAAGCTTCTCTTTATTTTTATAAACACTTACTCCAGCATTGTACTCCACATTCTGCGGCCACCCAGTGGTGGTATTTATGAACAGACCTAATAAACAGCTCTCCAATGCTATGATATTGTACTATTTAAATCTTACTGTATCTTGACTTTTAATCTTTTGACATCACTTTAAAGGAATAATACCCATTATAGATAGATAAAATGATGAAGAAATATAAACATTATAGTATCATAATTTAAAAAGTATTGAAGTTTTTTCTGAAGGAGCAGTACCAGTACTTGGTTTAAAAAAATAGCATACAGTGCAGTGTCCAAATATGTCTCTTTTCTTTCCTGACCACCAGTCCTTCAATCCTTCTCTTTAGAAAAAGTCTGTATCAATTTCTTGCTTTCCAAAAACATTTGTCTCAAAAGTGTATATTAAACCCTTTTTAAAAGTTTATGCCATTGGTAGCACACTGTTCAGTATATACTGAGTCATGCTTTTGTTTTAATTTTTACATGCATACAAATATTTATTTTCAAACATGGAGAGCACAAAAATTGCTATACTTAGACATTGCAAAAGTAATTGCATATAGGATAGCAGATTTGGCTACATTAAAATTACATATGACAGGGGAAAAGATGCAGAGTTTTTAAAAATCAACAAACACTTGTGGTAAATACGTTGCTTTTTTCACTTAATAATTCATATTAAAATCATTCTTTGTTATTTCTGCTTCATTCTTTGCAATAGCTATATTATATTCTCTTTTAAGTTCTATCATAAAAGAGTTCACTGGAATTTCAGTACTGTCTTATGATTCCTTTAGTTGGTCCAGCTAGTCTACAAATATTTTTAAATGACTTTTATATATTCATCTTTTATTCAGACCTATTACTGTCTATTCCCTTTGAATTATTATCTTGCATTTTTCTTTATTAACATATGTATAATCTATATTTGGCTCAATGAAAACAGCGTGGCATATCCCTTACAATAGTGGAAGGAGGAAAAAGATTTTTCTTTGATTTCCAAAAACTATAGAATATAAGCAACAATTCTTAATTGTATATACAATTTTTGACAAGTTCCTAAAAATAAGTTCCCATACATACTTCAGAGACTTGAACTCTTAAAAGGTTGTAAGAGATATCTGCCTATATTTTGCCTGTTTTTATATCCTTTCATAAATTCAACATATAAGAACTATCAGTCACTTTTCAGGAACAAAACTCAACAGATATCACACAAAGATTACTTAAGAGGGAGAACAAGAAAAGGAGGTGTGTGCAGTGTGAGGGAGCGATGACATTGAATGATTGTGTTTATGGGCAGAGGTGTAAGAGACTGAAAGCGCACAGGAAACCCAGGAGGGGAGTTTTAAGCAACTCCACCCTGGCCCAGTTGTCAGGTCCCTGGAAGTCATTGCTTTTTCATTTACAGTCTATGACACATGGCCCTTCGCATACCTAATTCTTCAGGTCAATACACGTCCTTCCACAATTTTCCAGTCCCCTAGTAACATAAAATCAACCCATCTTGAATTTCATTACCTCAGTGCACTGCTGGGTGACTGGATAATTAATGTTTTCAAGAAATTTGAACTACTGGGTTAATGATATGCTAGATAATACTTTTATTGTAGCAACTGCCCTCTCAAAGGAGCGGTAATGTCAGAATTCGGGACCCTTGGCAGGGTCCCTTGGTAGGAGGGTGTATCTTGACCTCTCGCAAATTGTACCAAATAAAATACTTTCCCATATTTGGTTCAGATTTTATATAATCACTATTTCTCTTCATGTTGAAAATATTTCTCAATTAATTTATGTTGAATTAAAGTCTCTGTTTATACCAAGACGGTCAAGTTGACATTTATAGTTTACAGCCTAATTTTCATGTTTAGTATCTCAGTGCAGTGATTTATAGTTGAAAAATATCCCCTTTTTATGGGACTCAAGCACATAGGAAGATATTTAGTCTATATCTAGAAAACTTATAGTTAGGGCAGAAGAAATGCTACCTAGAAGTTTACATTTTTTTCATTAGTTCACACTAAAATAGAATTAGATTATGTCTATGCTATTGTTCATGCATCTCATATTAAATGATTGCTTTTGGCTGGCAAATTTTATATTTTAAGAAATTAAAAAAGACTATTCATTATTAATATGATTATCAAGTACAATTCTATGAAATGTCTTAATCTCTTTAATTTTCCAGAGTCCCTAAATTTACTTGTAGGTTTCAGTACATTTTGTCACTTTATATAGATTTCTCTTTTAAAAGATTTCTTCTTTAAAATTATATTTACTTTAAAATAACTTTAATCCAAAGTAAGCAGCATAAGAATTGACTTTGAATTTCATAGAATATATTCATTTAATAAGCCAACATAAAACATTCTCATGAATTAATGCAAATATTTTCTCTTTAGAAGTATTTCCCAAGCTACTATTGTAGGATGTCTACAGATAAGACAATTTTGTGAGGCTTTGGTTTTTGACTTTTTAATCCAACTTGATTGACTTTTTTCATCTCATATTTTCTATTAATACCATAGTGCTTAAAATTCACTGGTCAAAGTATAAATATATGCCAACAAGTGTTTTGGTGCTAGAAAGACAATTTCAGACTGTTTTAAAGATTGATATAAATTTGTAAGGGTATTGTAGGAGATTAATGTTACTTTTGCTCTCTCTCATCTAAATTTTTGTTAAGAATGTTATGATGATTATTTTTATGGAAAATGGAGTATACATATTTTATCTTATAAGCAATCACATTTACCACTTAAATCACTGATCTTTTTATTACTTAAAAAATTCTTAGTCTGTATTTTAAATTACGTAGTAATATGCTTTGTGATATAAGTGAAACAATAAAATATAAAAATGGGCACATGCTGGATGATCATCCCTCCCACACCCCCTCCATATCTTACTCTGAATTTGCTTAGTTTTAATTAACAATATATCAAGGATATTCCTACAATGTCACATGACTATCACCTGTATTATACAAAGGCTCAATGAACTCAAAAAGACAATGGATAAAGGTTATGAATAGGAAATACGAAGAAAAACAAGTATAAATCTAAAGGGCTGGTAAACATGAAAAAATCCAATTCACTGGTATTAAGGGAAATTCTCATAATACTGGAAAGTATATTAAATGAGTTAGGATGTTTGTCACAGATGAAGATGAAAAAGAGAAGAGTAAATCATATCCTTTAAAAAGAATCTGGCAATTTCTATTGACTATATATAATATATTCAAAATACAATTGATCAATTATCTATTTATCTATCTATTTTTTAAAACTGTGGAGCCAGCCCTGGCTAGTATGGTGCAGTGGATTGAGTGCTGACCTGCAAACCAAAGGGTCACTGGTTCAATTTCCAGTCAGGGCACAGGCCTGGGTTGCAGGCCAGGTTACCAGTTGGGGGCCTTCCAGAAGCAATCAACTGACATTTCTCTCACACATTGATGTTTTTCTCCTTTCTCCCACCCTCTCTCCTCGCTGAAAAATAAATAATAAATAAAAAAATAAACTTTTAACCCAGAAACCCTAGACATTATCTAACTTCTAGACATCTATTCTCTAAACATAATGAGAGTACAGGTATTCAAAAATATAGACACAAGATGTTCATGTGAGATGTTGCCACAGGTCACAGGAAACAAGGTACTTGAGAAGGACTGGGAAGGAAAAGGGTAGAGTTACATAAAGAAAAAAAAAGACTGCCATAAAAACATGTTTGGATCTCATTTATGCAAATGTATATTACATGCATATGCATTCTGCATAAATAACTTAGAGAAAAGCTATTTAGTTCTATATCAGCCTAATATATTACCCAGGGCAAGACTATCTTATATATATTTCTGTAACATATTTAATTTTTACTAACTAAAAACAATTATAGGATAAATAATCTTATGACAGCAGCTGAGAGTCTTATTGGTGCTTAATATCATGTATAAACATTTTCAAGGACTCACATGGGATATTTACTGTTTCATTTGTGGTTATTAGTTCTGTCTGCTAGTGCTATTAAAATGAGGAACTAAAACAAGTTTAACCAAGATTATTTTCTTCAATAAACTGAAAGATCACTTAAAAAGGCAAATGGCAGATATGGTTTCCTAAATGTTTAAGGAAGATAAGACTAATTTACTTTATTAATTCTCTTTTTCTTTTTTCAATTTTCCCCCAGGTAATGCAACATATTTATGTTAAAGAAAACATGTAAAGGATCTATGATTCTAAAAGTGTAATTGTATTCTTTAATTTTTTAAATTTGTATTAAGACTTTATATTTTAGAGCAGATTTAGGTTCACAGCAAAACTGAAAGGGAGTTATGGAGCTTTCCCATACACCCCACCAACACATGCACGACCTCCTCCATTATCAACATCCCCACCAGACTGGTCCATTTGTTATAACCGATGAACCTATGTGACACATCATAATCATCCAAAGTCCACAGTTTACATTATAGTGTTGCATATCTCAAGTTATAAACACACTTTCCACTCCCTCACACCTCACACACACTTCTAGGGAAGCTCTGGTCCCTTAAGATTTCTTTCACATTTTATCAAATGGCCTTGTGGGCCATTTCATGCATGCACATTCGAAGGTGACCTTCATCAGTTGTTCACTAGTACCCCCTCACTGTGGCTAAGGGCTGATGTTGATGCATGTGGGTACCACTGCACTTCCAGCCTCCCATTCCTTTGGCTGCAGATGCATGAAGGGCTGACACTCTGCTACCACTTCAGACTGATGCTAGCGAAGAGAATGAGGTTACCCAGCACAGGCTGGGGAAATAGGCTGGAATGCATGCTCTAAGAACCCTGTGCTGTGAGATACATATGCCAAAACCACATTGCATTATTATTCATCACAGTCAGCAGGCCACAACCCTCACTGATTTTGCATTCAGCCTCCAGATAGCTCATACTGATTTTTGTTTGAAAATAATTCTCAAACCTTTTATTTATAGCTCCTGTTCCCTTAAATGCATATGCAAATCTATAGGAGGCTTGGAATAAGATACACACTACTGTGAATATTAGTTTGATGTATTCAGAATTTCCACTGCTGGATATTGTTATCTATAGATGAAGGCTCCCTCACCAAAAGGCTCTCTCTTAAAAACTAAATTCACTAAGCCAACTTGCATAGTTAAGCTCAAGCTGGGCCCCAGCCAGTAGGAAATGGTAGCAACTTTTCTTTATAAGGAGCTTTTGCCTGTAAAATACCCAAGCTACACAGGAGGGTTTACAGCTCTGAACAGACACATTCTTATTACCTTGGAGTAACTTTGGAATTTATTGCCATCATGATTTCCTAACATTTTGCAAAAAGCAAAATCCTAATTAAATTCTAAATTATATGTGCATTTTAATAAATGTTTTCACCAATGTCATAAATTTTAATATGATTTTTTGCTTCATTTCTAGGGCAAGACAATAGTTAATTTCCTACTGGAATGAGTTTTTTTAAATTGGTTATTACTGATTATTAAATGAAATACTAACTTTTTGTGAATAATTTTAAAATTTACCAATTTTGATATGGGAGTAGGAAATGGGTCATTTAAGAAACAAATAATCTACAAATTAGATTACAGAGTACATTGAGGTAATATAAGTCTTTAATTTTTCATATCAGGATTTTAAAGATTCTATTTTTCAACCTTTGGTTTATGACATCACAGATATTTTCAATGAAATTAGAGCCTTGTAATTCTGCACAGGGTATATGTTTTCACTGCATAATAAATATAAAACTGTACCTGTACCTTGGGTCCTTTAGCAATTCAAGGAGGGGGAATAATTATCCATACAAAAACATTAACTGCTTAAAGTATTGAACTCCTTAGATTACTTTTTGTATGAAGTAATAAAACTAATTGTGAAACTAAGCCAGTAAAACTAACTACATATTCAGTGTAGTGCTGATGTAAAGTTAATCATGTGTTACCATGAAAAACCTATTTGTTGAACAGCTAATAAAGTTCAAAGAACTTGGCTTTTGCAGTCCTACACTTTCTCTATGGAAAAAGGCGTTTACTGCAAACTGCCTTCTTTTTGCCAATTAGCACCTGCCAATGATTCAGAGTCAGAAGACCCCTGCCAAGCAAAGTGTTTGCTGAGAATTTCTTTTTTGCTGATAAAATGGAAAAGGTTATATAAATTTTGTATTGTGTTTTTATTGAAAATGATCCAGTCATAACACTTTATAAGGAATATGTATTGGTTAATAATAAATGAATGTCTCTAAGTTTTTTCACTAATTTAAAAAAATACTGATAAGCTGAAATGTTAGTAGACATTTTAGGAACACATGAATATTTTACACAAAATTTTGATGAATGTATTGTTTTTCTATGTCGATATCAGTAAAAATGTTATAGCCATATGTTAAAGTATACCTAATTATCATATCAATGGCAAGAAATTAATATTCTAAGTGACTGCAATGCAAACTTCCTTATGTCTGAGTCTTTCTAAAATTATTACAGTTGACCTCCAACAAAATAATTTTTTATTTTATTTGGGTTGAGTTTTTGGGGAGAGCCTGAGTTTTTCAACATGTCATAATGTAGTAAACAATATGTATAATTTTATAGTTACAAAATAGTAATTTTATGCAATAGTATATCATAAATAATAACCACATAAGAACAGATTTTAGTGCTCATAACCATGTCTTGTACAATATTTGGCATTCTGGAAAAATAAAGTCTGTTTAACAATGCGTTATTATGTAACTGGGTTCCGCTGTTTTACAGCCACTTTCACTGGGTAGCAGTTTCCATTTCTTGTTTAAGAAATGGCTGGATTTCAACCATAAAAGAGTGGCATTTAGGTGATTTTCAAAAAGAGATATGTAAACCTACCAGATGGAATCAACAAATTTTGGAAAGTTCTGATTATCATAGTCCAAAGTAATGTTTTTTTTTAAAGGACTAAATTTAAAATTAAATGCATCTTCTTTCAAAAGAACTTGTTCAGTTTGCCAATCATGCTGGTATGCTTCAGAGAAACCTATTAGCATTAATATAACTTTTAAAATAGCATATCAATATCGCATAGTCAATACCATATATTAAATGTTTAATATGTCACATTATAAAGAAAAAGGAGAATTTTTGTTCAGTTGTTACTCAAGTTACAAAATATTTTGCCATTTATCTTGTTTTATAGTTTTACTAATTTTGATTGTCAGATTTGGATTTTCCAGTATTAGTTACTGCCTGTCCAACAATTCTGCCAAACTTTGGATGGTGATGTACATAAATGACCCATATAACCATGGAGAGTTCTTTCTGAGAGAAACCAAAATAAATTGGCAGTCCTTAAGTGTATGCTAGGCCCATCTTATTTGTGGGATATGTTCTAAGACCCCACAGATAATACTGGACCATGTATATACACACACAATGTTTTTTCCTGTACATACATACCTATGATAACATTTAATTTATAAATTAGGCACAGTAAAAGATTAACAACAATAATAAAACAGAACAATTCTAATAATAGGTTGTAATAACATTTATGTGAATGTGGTCTCTCTCTCTCTCTCAAAATATTTTTGAATTGTACTCACCCTTCTCATGATGATGTGAGATCGTATAATGCCTACATGAAAGAAGTAGGTGAATGACATAAACGTTGTGATGTAACATTGGGCCACTATAAGGGTTACTTGAAATAAGCACAGTGACACCTAGACAGTGGTATGATAACAAAGGTGGCTACTGAATGACTAGTGGGAAAATTACACATAAACTGAGGATACACTAGACAAAGAGATGATTCAGGCCTGGAGTGGGACAGAGCAGGACTGCAAGAGGTTTTATCACACAGAATGCTATGAGATCTAAAACATATAAATTGTTTCTTACTAGAATTTTCCATTTAATATTTTCAAACTCTGGTTGACCACAGAAAATGAAACCTCAAATAAAGAAAGACTAGGGGGGACTTCCGGTCAAGATGTTGGCATAGGTAAACAAGGTTCACCTTCTTGCACAACTGCATCGAAATTACAACCAAACTATAGAAGAACTATCACTCAGAACTCTCAGAAACTGAGTTGAATGGATGGCTGACAACTAGGGAGTTAAAGAAGCCACATCCATCTGACGGTTAGGAGAGGCATAGACAAGGAATGAGCTGGTCCACCATGCATGGGTAGTAGATGAAATTCAGGAGGAAAATCTTGAGAGTGAGGACTCTCAGCCCCACACTAGGCCCCCAACCAAAGTGCCAGTAGCAAGAGTAAGTCCCCATAATTTCTGGCTGCAAAGTTGAGCAGGGATGGAGCTAGTTAAAGAAACTTCTGGAGTCCCAAGCAGTTCTTCTTAAAGAAGCCACACACAGACTTAGACTCACTCCCTCTAAGCTCTTGCACCAGGGTAGCAGCTTCAAAGTCTACAGTAGCATAAAGGAAGGAAATGAAGTGTCTGACAAAAAGGCAAGAGCTAGGGAACAGCTTTCTCCCAGACAGAAAGGCTAGCAGAGGCCTATGTCCCTTTCCTGAACCCTCCCCTCACAGAGCCACAGACCCAGCAGGTGGATGCTGTATCTGAGACTCCATCACCCTGGCTAACACTGCCCAGCCCTGGAGATCCCCTGAGAGTCCCTGCCACCAAACTTATGGGTCCACCAAAGCTGTTAACAGTGACTTTCCCATATGAAAGGCTGGTCTTGGCTCAGCTTCACAACGTCCTAAATCCTCTCAATCAAGCAACAGCCAGCCTTGGTGAACCCCTAGCACCCATACCTTTTGCTAATTGGCCCTAGGCCCAGCACTGGCAGCAGCCAGCCTAGATTCACTGCTTGGTTTTGCCTGGGAATCTCCAAGTACAACACAAGTAGCAGCCATCTCAGATTGCTTTACAGCTCAGGCAGGGTGCTCCAGGCAGAGAACATAGGTGGGGGTAACCTTGGCCTGCACCACCTGGGAAAACCCAGAGCCTGCCCACCCAGTGCACAGCTACAGACCACATTGAAGAACCACCACCCTGCCCCTGCACAGCTGATTCTCCATGGAGGGTGGTGGTTGGTGGTCAGTGGCCACAGCCAGTCCTTGCACCTGACTGGCCTGGGTGAATCCCTCCCATTGACTTGCCAACAGCAAGCAAGGCTCAACTACAGGAGGAGGGTGTACTCAGCCCAAATGAAGGGTGCACCTCAAATATCCAGCTTGGGTGACAGGGAAGGCTGTGCCACTGTACCCTAGAGAACAGCTACTACATTAGGCCATGCTACCAAGACAGGGAGTCATAGCAGCTCTATCTAATAAATAGAAAGAAACACAGGGTGGTTGCCAAAATGAGGAGGCAAAGAAACATGGCCCAAATAAAAGAACAGATCATAACTCCAGAAAGAGAACTAGACAAAATAGAGACAAGCCCTCTACCAGATGCAGAGTTCAAAACACTGGTTATAAGGACACTCTAGGAACTTGGTGAGGACTTCAACAACATAAAAAGATCCCGTCAGAAATGAAGGATACACTAATTGAAATAAAGAACAATTTACAAGGAAACGACAGTAGAAAAGATGAAGCTGTGAATCAAATCAATGATTTGAAACATAAGGAAGCAGAAAACAACCAACTAGAAAGACAAAAAGAAAAAAAGGCTCCAAAAGCAACAATAGAAAAGCAGAGAGTTATAGCAGATGTAAGTTTTGTATGATACATCAAACTTAAGAAAAAAATGTTTAACAATTTTAATGAGATAGATTCACACGATCTATTTAAAGTACAAAATTAAATGGTTTTATTTATACATACTGAGTTTCACAACCATCACCTCAATCTAATTTTATAGGATTGTAAGATATATTTTTGAAAGACATTACAAAATACTATTTATAATTATAAATATTTGAAATAAATAATTTGAGATTTAGAAGAAATATTTGATACACAGGAACTCAGGTTCAGCTAACTGCCTACAAACTGTTAAGAATTCCTTGTCATATTTCAAAAACAATTATAAATGACATATAAATTTATTCTCCTTTGGATTAATGTTAGCTAGATAGATTGACTTAAATATTATTTTAACTTCAGTAAAATTCAATATCACATCTAATAAAAATGGAATAAAGTAATGTGACAATTGTTAGAAAAAATAAATATTTATGGACCTGCTTTTTGTGGACTTTCTAGAACAGAGACAAATTATTTATTATGAGATATGCAGAATAATTCTGAATTTACATCAGAACTAAGAGGATGACTTATTTAAAGATCAGAGTTATTTACTGAGTAAATTAAATATTTTAGCACAACATATTCATTTAGTTTTTTTTGTAAGATATTATTGTCTAATTTAGATGCTTCTGTATTTGTCAAATGACACTTTCAATTTTACTGGTTTAAAGAACCAGTTTCACACACACACACAATCAATTTACTTTCTTCACCTGAACCCACTCGATCTGATATAAATAGTGAGTGGTTTAAGTCCACTGTAGATATAGGCTACTTCTATAGCTCAGTAAAAATTTGGAAAATTATAAGTAGGTTACATCAAGCCCGACACATTGACATAAATTTTAACCCACCTTCCATTTTTTTCAGAAGTGAAATATAGAGTACTGGTTTGGAGGAATAGAGAAGCTGAATTGTGCTTTAGTTAAAACATGCTTTAGTTTATCCATGGCATTCAATATATGATGCTGAGAACCAAACTAATCACCTCCATAACTATGAATTTGTCATCAATAACCACTATCATCGCCACAATGTTTCTTACTGAATGTAGCAACAGGGAGAGAAATATATTTACACTTGCTCATAATTCTCAGTTGTGAAAATTTCAATTAGTGTTTTCCAAGATACTATATGCCTAATAAGGGATACAGACAAATTATTTTCTGTTGATAATTTTGTGTTAACAGTCTCCATGTTGTTATTTGAAAGTAATAACAAACAGCTTGTTGGTCATTTCATAACCATTATTGTTTGGGACAGTATTAATGTAGAATTTGATTTTTAAAAGTGAGGTTAAACATTTATTTGCAAAGATATATGCACCCCTATGTTCATTGCAGCATTACTCGTAGTGGTCAAGACATGGAAACAACTGAAGTGTCTTTCGATCGATCATTGGATACTGAGCCATAAGAAAAGGTGAACTACTGCCATTCGTGACATTATAAATGGACATTGAGAATATTCTGCTCAGAAAAATAAGTCAGTTAGGCCCTGGCCACGTGGCTCAGTGGGTTGGCGCATCCTCCTGATAACACTGAGGTTGCAGGTTAGCATCAACCAATGAATGCATGGATAAGTGGAACAAGTCAATGTCTCTCTTTCTCTCCCCACACTTCCAGAAAAAGCTAAGAACCATATAATTTAACTCATGCGTGGGATATAAAACTGAAACTCATAGTCATAGACAACAACAATAAAGTGGTTACTACAGGGAAGGGGAAGTGGGGAGTTAGTAAAGGATAAAGAAAGCCAAATACATGGTGACAGAAGACAATTTGACGTTAGGTGGTGGGCACACAATAAAATATAGATAATACATCATAGATATGTATACTTGAAACCTGTATAATCTTATTAACCAATGTCACCCCCCAAAATTTAATAATAAAAAAGTGAGTCAACTTACTGAAAAATAGTGTGTTAGTGTATTTGACCTCATACAAGAAGGCATATAAAAAAGTGAAACTTGGCATGATGGTTCTGTGCTTTCAACTGGAGCAGAATAATTTAAATTTTCTAAAAGGAACATCATTTTAGGTTTACTGAACTTTTTACACAGATCTTTTTCCATTGGATTGTGCTGCCTCAGAAATCACAACAGACTATGAGAGCCAGTTCTTTAGTACAGAATAAATCTGGACTAATTCTGAGGAATTCTCTCTCTGTGGCCAAAGCACGGTAGAATATCTCTGTAAAATATAAATTGGCAGGAAGTAATTCAGAAGAAGGCATTTGGTGGAAAAGTTTTAGAGGATGAAGGAAAGCATTTTAAAAGACACCACCCTCTCTTTAAAATTTATTTATTTAATGTTTCCTAAGGCAATAATTTATTTATTTTTTGTTTCTGCTTAATAATGTTTTTATCAGCAGCAAAAGAAGGGTTTCAGGCTAGGAATGATTCCTCAATGAATATTCCTCTCTCATTAACAACCACACTGTTTTTGAATGTATTATCCTATTTATCTAGATAATTGTCTCAAGTAATCAATTCACATTAACTGTGTGTAGTTCTTTGCCTTCTCCCTGCTAACTAAATGGAAATTAAATGCAATTGAAATAAAAAGGAATTAGGTATTTTGTAAAGTATCGATTTTATATAAAACATGTAATTCTACTGACATTCATATCTGAGAAACCAGCCCAGAACCAAGGAACTCTCGGTCTCAGGTGATCCAAATGACCCAACTGGAGAATTGTTAGCCAAATAAATTGTTGTTGTTTTAAGCCACTTATTTGTGGAGTGGTGTTGTTACTGTGTAAAAGCTAACTGCTACACCATTTAATCTCCCCTCTTTGATTTGAGACTCAGAGAGTGAAATAAACATCTGATCAGCTAGCTCAATGCCTGAAAGCAAACGAACTCTAACACTATCTTAAATTGTATAAATAAGAAACAAGAGAACAAGTATAACAATAGTAATATAGCATCTGAATTTTCTGCATATCATTGGAGTTAGAAATAAGCATTAACTATACATAAAACTAAAGGAGGATGACAGTGAATCCATATAGAAATATAGCAAAACCAAGTCTTTTTATTTTTTACATTACACCCAATTTAGAAAAAATAGAACTGTGATCACAGAAAGCAGTAGTCATTAAAAGAGGATGGAGACATTTTAGAGCAATTATCTGATGGAGATGGAACATTATATAGAATAAATGAATGAAAATTATAATGAGGGAACATACATAATTTTCTTTGGAAAGAATTTTTATAGATTAATAAGAGCAATTTGTTTTTAGTTGGAAAAACATAGTATAAACCTTATTCTTGAATTTTGATCTTATGTAATAGTGCTATTCTAGTAATAGGTTACAAAATAGAGAAATGGTGACCCTAAAAATCATAGCAATTATTGAAAGTAATAACAAAAAGTGAACTATAATTTTTCTGCTGTCAGAAAATAAATTATGTCAGCATCTACTTCCAATGTTTTTATTATTAGGTTGGCAATTAATTTATATGAGTTTATTATGGCAATTTTGCTAAACACTGTGGAAATACATAGTTTTATTATTTTATGTTCACATACAATGTGTCTGCTAATTTTATTATATACTGTTCTTTCTGTAGTTGTGTAACAAACTACCCTAAACAATGGCTTAAAGAACAAGAGCTATGACAGTGGGAGATTGTCACCCACCCCACCATTCTTTTGACATTCTGTAACTCTGACTAATATGCCCCTTGTAGATAAACAGTATGTTTGTATAAGGATCCTAGGAACTAACTTCAAAAGATACAGACCCAGACCTTTAGGAGTCCCAGTTCCAGGGGATACGCTGACCTTCAAATGCGGAGCCAGGCTGACGTGAAGCCAGGATGCCTAAATCAGATGACACACACCGGACCGTCGCTCGCCTTATCCGGTGGACTGTGCTCATTCGCACGTAGAGAACTTTGCAACCCCCTCCCTCGATCTCCATTTTCTGCTTCCCCTCTCCCTCCTTCTAATAAGCACTGTCTGCGCTGATAGGTGGCGATGGGGTCTAAGACCAGAGTCCCCCATCTCCCAGGGAGCCAGCACTTGAATAAACCACTTTCTTTTACATCAGCAACTGTCTCTCGAGTATTGGCTTTCAAAGTGGCAGGCAGCTGGACCTGCATTCAGTTACATAACCATTTATTTTGTCAGAAAATCTGGGGTTTGCCTGGGCTGGGGTAGGCAGTACCTGCTCAGGGCCTCGCAGTGGCCTCCATCAGATAGTGATGGGGGACATCTGAAGGGCTCTTCACTCACACAGCTGGGAAGATGCAAAGAGCAAGAGCTCTGTGGGCATCTCTCTCTCCCTTGTTGGTCTTTCCACTTGGTGTGCGAAGGCTCCCAACAGGAGAGATGCCAGCAGAAGCTACCTGGCCTTTCTAACCTGGCCTTGGAAGTCTCAGCTTTGCTGTGTCACTTGTGTTACATTCTATTTGTCAAGGCAATTATACAGCCTCATATAGGCTCAAGGGGAGGGATAATAAACTCTACTTCTTGAGGGAAGAAGGCCTATCAAAGAATTTGGGGGACATGTTTTAAAACTATTGTATGTTTATATTTGTGTTTGTTTCTGCCTTTACATACCTTTCTTTCTGCCTATTCCTGCCTCCAACTCAAACATCAAAGATATACTCTAGTTGTATAAATCAAAGGTCATGAGTTCTTTTAAATTTATTGCTTTAATTGTGCACACAACTTTTGGGTTTTGTTCTTCTGTGACTATTTAAAGGTTATTTAACATATCTTTGTGGAATGGCCCCTTGGGGGTCTGTATGTCTGTGTTTTCAGCAACACTTGTAAAAATAAGTTTCTTTTACTTTCCAAATGTTGTGTGAAATCTAAGGAAGGCTACTTGGAAAAATATTAAGTTGGAATATTTTCTTTCATTTAAACATAGTGATAACTAAAGGAGATAAGAAAAAATGAATACACTCTGTCCTAGTGAAAAGAACAGGGGTATATGATTCACTTACAGGACAAAATCCTTACCGTCATGTTGAACAAAGCTTGTCCAGTGTGAAAAATGAAAATGCAGCTATTTCCTTAAGTACATTATTATGATGACTAATTAGATCTGTAAAATTTGTGATTCATAGAGTAAACAATTGATCAACAGAATAAATTGCTACTTAAATATGGAATTGTTCTCAATTTCATCTTCAGCCTATATTTGGGTAAATCAGACTCTGGGAGACTACACTGAGAAAATACAGTTGCATCAGTGTCCATAACTGATGTATATAGTTGCTAATATAACAAAAATTTTGGAGACTCCAAGTAAATATTTTTGATAGCATTTTTCTTTGGTTAATTGCCAAATGAATAGTTACCCCAGCTTTCCCTAATGTAAGAGCTGTATTTGTATTAATAATGAGAATGAGAGAAAAGAGAAATGAGTGGGAAGGTTTTTTACACTTTTCCCATCCAGTCTAGGGCATGAATAAGATATTTTTAATGAGGAGAAAACTTCTATAAATTTAAAGAATTGAGCTGAGAAAAGTACTTAGTACAAATATAGTACTTTAAGGCTCTTAGGAAGACGCACTCATGTCACCCCTGTGAGAAAAGCCCTAAAGACAGTAAAATCCTGGGAACTCGACTCTACCTGGGCTCCCTGAGAGAAGATTGTTGATCCAGCTTCTGTGCCATGAGCTGCCGCGTGAGTATGGAAAACTGAATCTGAATCATTCCATGTGCAGCAATGCCCCGCTTTGCTGCAGTTTGCATTTGCAGAGGGGTTCATCTGTATTACTAACCCATGCGCCGTGTAAGTACTATATGTGGCTAGGGGTCAGTATTTTATCTGCAGAAGGGATAGATGGTTTCTTCAAGATCTGAGCTAAGTTCAAGAATTCTTAGTCTGTAGCTAATGAAAAGTGGTGATCTACATGGATTGTTACCCCTTACCTAACCTTCCTCCAAACTCTGCCCAGTTTTCAATTCAACTTTTCCTACAAAAGTAAATCCTGGAAAAAGTCCACACTGCTGGTAAGACAAGGAGGTAATCTGTGGTAGAAATATCGGAAGCAAAGAATATTCATGCTTAGTCGTGCCCTGATAAAATTTCTTCGCAATATACCTAGTCATGTCAGAGAGGCACAACATTAAGAGAGACTAGATGCCTAAGTAAATAAATAAATAAAAGGCGGAAAGGACTGCTGATTGGCTTGGTTTTCTCAACTTGCACCTCAGTCTTGTAAAAAGCTACCTCTAGGCCTCCGCAGACCTGCATACATGCACAAGTAAGCCAGCTCAGTTATCCTACCACAACATACAATTGATACAATACAGCCTGGTTAGGGGAAGCACTGTTGAAAAGCACAAATAAAGACCAAGACTTAAACAGATGAAGATACGTAGGCCAAGGTATTGATAGGATATTCTATATAATAAGCTCATTAATTTCCCCATATTTATATATAAAAATATAATAGAATTCTAGTTTTTTACAAAAATTGGTAAATCATTCTTAAGTCATAGGAATACTAAAGGTTCTAAATTAACTAATATTTTTAGCCCTGGCTGGTGTGGCTCAGTGGATTGAGTGTGGGCCTGCAAACCAAACAATCATGGTTTGATTCCTAGTCGGGGCACATGCCTGGGCTGCAGGCCAGTTCCCAGCAGGGGATACATGAGAGGCAACCATACATTGATATTTCTTTCCCTCTCTCTTTCCCTTCCCCTCTAAAGATAAATATAAATAAAATCTTGAAAAAAATTAACTAACATTTTTAATGAAAAAGAATTATGGTGAAGGACACTCTTCCAAATAACAAGTTTATGATAGTACTATAATAATTAAATTGCCATAGATCAATGAAAGAAAATAGAGAACTCTGAAATAAAACCATGAGTATAGGGAAATTGAATATGGCATAGCAACCCAAATCAGAAAGAAAGCTTAGAGCAATATTTAAACAACTAATTACTCATTAAAAAAATTAGATCATCATTTCAAATTATACATAAATTCCAGAAAGTTTAAAAAATGTGAAAAGTAAAATTATATAAGCTTTATAACTTGGGGAAATATAGAAACATTTTCATAATAATAAGTTAGGGAATACTTTCTTAAGAAGAGTCAAAAGTACAAATCATTAAAAATGCATTAAATGTATAAAAAACTTCTGTTCTAGTGAACGTAATTTAGATTTTGTGACTTGATGTGTGTTCACATACTTGGGTGTATTTACTTTAAGATAATTATCAAACTTAAGATTTGTATGTTTTTTGTATATATAATTAAAAACTTTTAAAAAGTTACCAAAAGACACTACTTAAAAGTTTTCAAAAGAAAGTCAGCCCCTCAAGAAGCTGTATTCAATACATGTAATTATAAACCTATGAAGAGGATAAAACCCACATCAAAGGACTGTGAAAAATAAAAGCCAGAAATTCCCCCGGCAAATTACTGTATAGATATTAAGCCTATGAAAAGATATTCATCTTCCATAATAATTAGATAATACAAAGTAGCCAAGCAATTTTATTTCACATTTATCATATTGTGGCATGCTCTGGCCAGCAGAGCAGTCAACGGGGACTCGGCCACCTGTCTGGAGCAAATGGGTGAGGGGGACAAGAGGCACAAAGAATGGCAGCAAGACAATAAGTTCTGATCAAGCTGCAAAATTTTATTTCCGGGAAAAGACTTATAAAGGCGGGGAAAGGGGAAGCGTAACTCTACTTGATTGGTGAGGGGTACACAAAGGAGCGCTTCTTGATAGGTTACTGCGCGCATGCCGGGGTCCATGTCTTATATTCTGATTGGTAGCCTGTGTTTGTACTCTGCGCATGCTCTTGGCAGGGGCTGGGCTAGCTGTAACTGGCAACAACAGGAAGACCAACCACTGTGTCTTGTAGTTTCTGAGGAGCGTAAACCCCCGAGCTGATTGCATCAGCCGAAAGGCTAGATTCTGCCCAGGCCAGGTTCCCGACAGTGGCAAAAATTAGAGTTGTTTACTATCAATTTTTAGTGAGAAAAAGAAAAAATAAGGGACACAAAACTACTACTAAGAGCAAGAACCATTAAGAGTGGAATTGCTGCCCTGGCTGGAGTGCTCAGTGGATTGAGCCCAGGCCTGTGAAGCAAAGGGTCGCAGATTCAATTCCCAGTCAGGGCACATGCCTGGGTTGCAGGCCAGGCCCCCTGTAGGGGACACATGAGAGGCAACCAAACATTGATGTTTCTCTCCCACTCTTTCTCCTTCCCTTCCCCTCTCTCTAAAAATAAATAAAAAAATATTTTTTAAAAATAGTGTAACTGCTATGGGTGTCTAGCATATGGAGCACACAGCTCTAGGGGATGTTATTTACATCAATTGAGATGTTAATTGTGCTCCCTGGAGTTGTGGCATGCACTCTTAAGTATATATATATATATGCACATATGTGTGTGTATACACATATACGTAAACTTATTATGAAATACTTATATTTGAAATATCACATATTTCCAACATTTAATATTAAATAATACTTATATAAAATATAACATTACTATCTACATATTAATAATATATAAGTAATATAAATATTTTAAATATATTTTACATAAAACACATGTGTTATGAAATACTTATATACAAAACCATATATAATTATTTTTAGAAAATATTACACACATACAAAGACATGGTCCAAGAATGGATATTGCTGCATTATTTATCAGAAACAATCCATCTCCATCAGTAGGAAAACTAATAAAAATTTATAAATAATTGTTCACAATACAGCAGCCCCCCTTATTTGTACGCTATATCTTCTAAGACCCCCCCAGTGGGTGCCTGAAACTTCTTATAGTACCAAAACCCTATGTATGCTAAGTAAATTTCCTATACATATGTGCCCACAATAAAGTTTAATTTATAAATTAGGCACAGTAAGAGTTTAACAATAATAATAAAATAGAACAATTATAACAATATATTTTAATAAAAGTTATATGAGTGTTGTTTCTCTCACTCCCAAAATACTTGTGTTGTGTTCACCCTTCTTCGAGTGATGATGTGAGATGATAAAATGCCTATGTGATGGGATGAAGTGAGGTGAGTGACTACGATAACGGTGATTAAGCACAAGCACCGCGGTACCATGCCACACCCAGTAAAGCAGACACCAGGGCTGGCTGTCAGTGACTGACAGGAAGGTAGGGCACACAGCATGGATGTACTGGACAAAGGGATAATTAATGTGCTGCCAGGGAGGATTGGGATAGCCCAAGACTTCACCACACTACTCAAAATGGCATAAAGTCTAAAATTTATGAACTGATTACATCTAGAATTTTCCATTTAATATTTTTGGACTGTGGTTGACCGCAGATAACTGAATCATGAAAAAGGAGGGACAGTTGCATAAAACAACATATAATACTTAAAATGATGAATTAATTGTGACACATTCATAGATCTCAAAAACATACTTTTGATTGAAAAAGTATTTTGATTATGGTATAGTCTTATAAAATTTTGATTATAAAAATTTATAAAATACTAATAGAATTATATATTTGTGCACATATACATAGGTATGAAAAATTTAAAAACATGAAGAGAATGGCTAGACGTACATTTAGTACAGTGGTTACCTTAAAAAAGAATGGAAAGGTATTGAATAAGGTGTTAGTTTTCACCACAATCTAAAGCATTTCTTTTTATTTATTTTTAGAAAGAGGGGAAGGGAGGGAGAAAGAGAGGGAAACACTGATGTGTAAGAGGTACATCAACAGGTTGCCTCTCACAGGCCCCTCAACTGGGGACCTGGCTGAAACCCTGGCATGTGCCCTGACTGGGAATAAAGCCAGTGACCCATCAGTTCTCAGGCTGGCACTAATCCACTAAGCCACACCAGCCAGGGCTAAAGCATTCATTTTTGAACAATTATTTGAACAATTTGCCAAGTATGGCAAAACTTTAATGTGTGTTAAACTGCAGTGGTGAGGACATGAGTGTTCCATATTTCTGTGTACTTTTTGATTTTGAAATATTTCACAATTAAATAAGAATGTTTAATGTTGGAAGTGGTCAATTATAACTTTTTTTTGTTTTTTTGCTGAAAGTCAAGTGAGATGAAGATGTGACATGGACCATAGTTTTGAGCAGAGCCTGATGTTCGAACTTCAGCGTGCACCACGAACACCCGTAGGACACACTAACACACAGGTTGCTGGATCCCAGAGTCTCTGACTAGATAAGTCTGAGAGGAGCTCGGCAAGGCACATTTCCAACATGTTTCTTGATGGCAGTATGACTGCTCGTCTGGGGACGACACTTTGAGAAGCGATGGTGTGGGTCATAGGCGACATGGACAAGAACTTTTTGTAAATGAGATGAAGAAGAAACATAAAGTATTGCTTCCTAGATTAGTGAGCACATTTTATTATTGTACCACTGTCAAAAACAAACTTAAATAAGGTTACAAAACTGTATGATCATTGCCTTAAATATTGTATATTTTGAATATTAGAATCAGAAATCACTTAGTATATTTAACAATGTTATGCTGGCAAATTATAACTATTGTTTAATCATTTATATAAAACATTAGCAAACTCAATTTTGTGAATTTAATGTCATCATAATAATTTGTCCAACAAACATTCTGAAATACAGGTAGCATATATGTATATATATGTTATATGCACAATTTATACATACATCTATACACATATATTTAGAACTATATATTGGCCTTTGAAATTAAAGTAGTATCGGACATTCAAGAAACTAACAGCAAATGGATATTTAATATGCAATTTAAACAGGTCCTTTAACACGAGATCCAAATTTCAATATCACATCAGTTTTAAATACCAAAACTATTTTAAGATTACTTGCATTTAATTTGATAACTCTCTGGGCTGTGTCCTTTGGGACACAAATATGAATTAGAATTACTGTATGGCTTTCCATCCAAGTCCATTAAGGGAAATGTAGCCCAGAGAGATTCTCTTACATCTGACATTGCTTAATGTGCTTACAGTGTTCAACGGATACTCTGCAACTAAAGATTAATTTGTTATAAGAAAGTCATTAATGTGGATTTTTCTTAATATTATTTTTATACCTAAAACTCTCCAAAAGAAAGTTGAACAGGACTTATATGTTTTTAATTAGAAGAGTTTTAATTAGGATTTCAAAGTAATTTTTAAAGCATTTTTAAAATTTAATGAACTTTTCTCTACAAATGTAGGTTAATAAGTTACTGTCACTTTCTGGCTACCCTTCACATTTGTCATTTTTTAATGCAACAGAGAGGCAATGGCTACATAGTATGAATCTGGAACCATGG
Source organism: Carollia perspicillata (assembly GCA_004027735.1). Classification (NCBI taxonomy): domain Eukaryota; kingdom Metazoa; phylum Chordata; class Mammalia; order Chiroptera; family Phyllostomidae; genus Carollia; species Carollia perspicillata. Next base: position 40,718 of record PVKM010004552.1, read on the forward strand.
CTACATTTGGCAAAGTATCAAAATTATTCCCAGATAAATACAGTTTTCCAGATCACGTTTTTATATGTTATCAGTTCTAATTCATAATGTCTAAGAAATGACCTGGGTGTGTCATTCTTATTCTAATATTCCCTGGCTCTATTTGGAATTGAGAAACCTACAGAGGAGCCTTAGGGAATATAGGGGACCTTTGAAAACATAAATATTTCAAGGGAGCCCTGGCTTACACCAAATTCTCATATTATTATTTTCTGATTGCTGAGCCCATGTAAAATCCTTTTGTGCTGATTCTGGGCCCCAGTGATGCCCAGCCATTTTAGAAGGACGCAAACTTCTGAGAAGTCAGTCAGGCTTGAAAATATATAACACCAAGGATAACAGCACTTGTCTTCATAAGAAATAATCTTGCTTCTCTATGTTCCAGCTGTTTCTCCCTTAGAAAAAAGGTTAAATACGCCCCCTTCCTTTGCCCAAGGCAATGCACCTGTGTGAATCTTTTTTTCCAAAGTCTGTGTTCCTCATGCTTCAAGTTTCTTGACAGTTTCACTGTTGCCATTGCCTCTTCAGGTTTAATTGGAATACAGCTAATATTGTGTTCCCAATGTAACCTCTAGCTACCTTACCAATTTGGGCTTTTCAGGATGAAAAGATTCAGAAAGATGAAAAAAAGACAGTGATTACATGGCCTAACAAATGGACACTTTACAGACTTCTTTAAAAAAATAAGCCAAGAGCAAGCCAAAAGTATGGGTGCATTCGTGTTGGGTTTCCCTAATGCCCTGTGCACAGCTCTTGTATTATGCCTTTACTTTAGAATGATCCGGGTATGTGCTTGCATTCTGCACTAGGGGAAAAAGACTGCTTAAAAGTGCAGGCTGTCATTAACATTAAGAACAAAACCAGTAGCAATAATACCATAATATTATTTGGTAACATTTGTTGAATACTGATTAATGTTTTTATCTATCTACCTATCTACCTATCTATTATTTAAAAACATTTTTATTAAGATTATTTATTTATTTTTAGACAGAGAGGAAGGGAGGAAGAACGTGAGAGAAACATCGCTACCGGGGACCTGGACTGCAACCCAGACATGTGTCCTGACTAGGAATCGAACCCATTATCTTTTGGTTCACAGGCCGGCACTCAATCCACTGAGCCACACCAACGAGGGCTGATTAATGTTTTATTTAGCAAAATCTTTTACAGCATATGCTATGAACACTTTACAAATAGGATCTCAATTAAATCCTTAATGCAGTCCATGAGATAGGTACAATGCTGTGTTCTGTAAGCTGTACTCTTTCAGTAGCTAGCTGAAGTACAGATTACTATTCTCTCCACTTTGCGGATGCAGGAAGAGAAGTTCATATTAATGGTTTTAGAATCCCATCTGTTTTTAAGCTTCCTTGATTTTATGTGCACAGACACGCTGGGGATCACAATGTAAATAAATAGTAGAACGCTATTGGTCGTGGCACTGAACTAGAGGCTGCTGATATAAGTCAGAATGTTTGTTGGGAGAAGGCCGAATGGGTCAGGAGCAAAGGCATAACTTGGACTGTTGTTGTGCAACAACGTTACAGGTGCATACCAGTGCTACCCTTTTCTCTGCTGTGAAAATCATTTTAGTTCCCTTTTTAACTGTGGTGGTGTCCTTTGATGAAGGCAGAAAGCCTGAGGGAGGAAAAAAAACCACCACCAGAGAGAAATTCAGCACCTTCAATGTCTGTGTGTAAACAAACAGGAGAAAGACACACCTTCAAGTAAGAAAAACAGCGCCAGAGAAATATGTATTCTAAGAAATATTTGCTCTAGTTTGGGTTCATTAATATGAGTGTTTGTTCTGCCTCCCCAGATCTAGATATGACAAAGCCCAGAGCTGTTCTTCTGCAAGGCACCCCTTCACCACAAATAGCTTGCTACTGTTCTCTAGTGTTGCTGGTATGTTTAAATGAGTTTTAGTTAGATTAATTATCTTCATGCTTTGACATTTTATTGTTGAGTTCTGAGGGCCTTTGTCCAAAAACTTAAAATCAAATAAACGAATAGCGTTCTTCAGTGCACTAGAAGTGAGGGACTATCCTAAGGGAATAGTAAGATAAACTTAGTTCTTAAACTATTTTCATTATCTCCTTCTCCTTTTCTTTTTATGTTGTTCAAAACTTCCATGGATATTATCCCTAGTGTTTTTTTTTAATCAGCTATTTTTCTAAAGCAGAATTGTGGAACAACACTTAATTATCCTTATGTGGTATTTTCACTCTGTTTTCAAAATAAATAATGGAAATATACACATCCCTGTATATTAATGCAGTAGTTTACATGTTAGCAGAGAGTATAAAAATGAATAGTTGCCAACATTTTTTCCTATGTACAAGACCAATTCCATAAATAAATAAAAAAATGAAAAAAAAAGATAAAAATAGAAAAAAACACAATTGTAACAGTGACTACTAATTGTCTCCACCGTCTGTGTTGTCCACCAGCAGAGCAGTAGGACGTGTAAAATACAGGAATCACCCCTACTGGTCTTCCATTGTACTATTCATAACTTCTTAAGTCATTCTACCCAATTTATGCTCTGTAGTTAAGGGAACATAAGAAAAATACAGGAAATGAGGTGATTCAGATTGCCTAAGAATATCGAAGATAAATTTAGTAGTGATTTTCGAGCCCAGAGAGACTGTGATCCCCAGTTCCCCTGAGGTTGGGAAAGGACAGAGGAGCCTTAACCCACAGAGTAAGGGGATTGCCTTAGATCTATGATCATAGCAGGCCAGGGTGAAAAAATTATAAAATCAACTGCTGCAACCCCTTCTCTTTCAGAAGAGGAAACTGAAGCCCACAGAGGGCGACTCAGTGTGTAAGGTTATGTATGTTGTAGGCGGTGGACTAAAGGCCTCCTGTCAGTGAAAGTGGCTAGATTTGGGGATGGACGATCAAGAGATGATGGGCTTTCCTTCTCAGAATGATAAGATTTTATAACAAATCCCAGGGACTTTATCATTTTCACTTTTGCATTCATCAGCCAAGACCATTTAAAATTATTTTCACATGGCTTTGGTAAAAAACAAAACAAAACAAAACAAAACTAAGGAGGTAACATTTTATTTTTTTCTCTTTAGGTGTGGAAATTGGTTTGCATGAGTCAATCATTTGACGAATATATCTTGAGCACATTGTCATATGCTGTTTTAAGGAGAACAATATAGTGAGCTTTCCAGAGGAAGTGTATAGCTCAGTGCAACGATTCCCAGAAACTGATGTGTGAATAGGTCCATGATCATTTATAAAAAAAAATATTAAGCATTTTTGGGATGACATTGTTGCGAGAATTTCATAAAGCTAAATTCCTCTTTTAATTGTCATTCATACATTTTTGGTGTTAAAATACTTCTCATTTCACTTATGAAATGATGTTGAGTAGATTTTATGTTAGCATTTTTTATTACCTGATATATTAAAGAAAAAAAATGCTGCTTCATAAAATTTAAAAATCGGGTCTAGTTGAATAAATTGGCAATTATTTGGAAATATGTGCTGTAATAAAAGTACAGGCATTGTGGCAAAACACAGGAACGTTATATTAGGTTTACTATTAAATTCAGTCTTCCTCGACAGAAAGCAACACAATACTGCGTGAGATAACACATATGTCTCACATGAAAGAAGTCTAGAGGAGCAGGATGGTGCTGACATATCTTTTCAGCTCACTGCGTTATCATCTTAGAGCTTAGTTCAAAAGAACTGTTGGAGTTGAACCATTTCTTTCAAAGAGAAGGCGAGAACAAAAACCTTTTGAATCTTTTTATCCCAGATTTACACAAGATACTTCTCTCAGAAGTTCTACTATGTCGACTTCATATATTTTATTAATTAGAACTATGTCACATGTTTACTGCTAGATACAAGAGAGTTTAGAAAATTGATCAAATTTTACCTGGGCCCACTGCTGCCACAGACAAGACTAGGGTTCTGTTAGACTGCGGCAAAGAGCAAATAAGAGGGTCTTATCAGTTATCTCGTTTTTAAGTATAGGAGTTCAAATAGGGAAAGGAGAAAAAAAGACTGTGGAATAAATCAAAGAAAGTTTATGGATTATTATTTGTAAGCACTATTAAGTAACCTTTGTTTCTTTAGAAAGAAATTTCCTTTTTTGTGTTTATCCAGAAAACACATATTTTTTTAGGTAAGGATGACTAGCAGGTTCTTGATATTCTATATAAAAGAGGCTTAGACACCTGGTTGTGTGTGTTCCTGAGTGAAATAAGTGTTAGCTTTGCTAGAATTAGTAGTTTCTCCTTCCTGCTGCTGATGCCTCTTAAAGACAAAGAGTTAGCACAATATCAGTTAATGGTAACTTGTCTAAAGATTGTTCTATTTTTACATATGCTTAAGCACAGTTCAATATTTGCCTTTATAATTAAAGAGAACACTTTTCTTGGTTTATTGTTAATAATTAATTGGGTATTTTAGTTTAAAAAGAATGAATTTTACTTTTATTGATTATATGGCATATAGATATATATTATGGTTATTTCATTACATCAACTTACATTCAATTTAGAAGTAAACTTGACATTTCATTGATTTTATCCATTCTCTACAGTTGTTGCAATGCATGCTAGAAAGTAGACTGGAAACTCGTCTTTATAGAAGCAAAGCCACAGTCCTCAGCAATATTTTCTTTCTACCTTACAGTTTCACATACAGATTATGTAAAGGATTTAATTGGGAAACAATTTATTCAAGAAATAAAATATTAATTTTATGGTAGTGCAATGTGCAACTTTGATCTAAGTTACTATGAACTATTCTCTGTTTTTTAGATTCGACATACTTTGGCATATACATTTTCAAAGTGATAAAAAGTTTCTTGTTTTCTTTCTAAAAGTATTTTTGTTTATTTATTTTTAATTGTCTTTTTTACCATTACCATTTAGTCCCCCTCCTCTCCTCACTCCCATAGTCACCACACTGATGTCCATGTCCATGAGTCCTTCTCCCTTTCTGCTCAATCCCTCCACCCCCTACTCTCCTGCCACCCCCAATCCTGCTCTCTTTTTTTTTTTTTTGATGTAATAAAATGTTGTAGCTGGAATACAGAATCAAGTTAATCTTTAAAATTTTTTCATATGTTATAAACATATCTATAGCTATTTAAAATCAGTTAACAAAAATACATTGAGTGGTTTAAGTTTGAGTTTTGTTACAGGCACCTGGAGATGTCTAAACTCCATTTTTGTTTTGTTTTGTTTGTTTAAATCACACACAGTTTCATCACAGGCAGGTAGCCTAAATTTATTCTCGTGGAATCTTCATATTAAAGTAGCTTGATATAGATGTTTGTGTTCCATATAGTAATAATTGTATATATTTCATTTAGTTCCATAAAAAATAACATTGGATCTTCTTTTGCAATTCCAGGTGAGTAAGTGTACACAAGTGTCATCATTGTATATGGGGTGTGTATTTATTTGTGTGAGTGTGAAGCATGGAGGGAGTTCCACTTATTGCTTGTTATCTATGGTTCCAGTGTAAATTGAAATACTTCATCTTAAACCTCAAAAATCCAACTTTGGTCTCATTTTGTGAACCATTCAAATTACTCAAAAGGTCAAAAACAACAGGGAAGAATGAGTCACTTTGTTTAAAGTAAACATTGCATTTCTGTTTTTAGAAATTGGCACACCTTGGCTTTCCTGCTTACAATGCAACCGGAGTTTGTAATTTAGATGTTTGGGTTTTCTTATTTAACCTAAAATTTTATAAATTAATGTCAGGGTAAAAATATTATAGTAAAATTATAGGAAGTACATTAATCTTGGGTGAATAGAATAAATTTCTTACCAGGGAATTTGGGTAAGAATAAAACAGACCAAAATATAGGGTTCATGGCAAATTTCCCCATAAGTTTACATCTGAGAGATTCCTTATTGCCATTTTGTTTAGTTCTTTTTCTAGAGCTTTGATCTTTTTTTTTTTTTTTTTTTATTTGGGCCATGTTTCTTTGTCTCCTTATTTTGGCAACCTCCCTGTGTTTGTTTCTGTGTATTAGGTAGAACTGCTATGACTCCCTGTCTTGACCTAATGTAGTAGGTGTCCTGTAGGGTCTAGTGGCGACTTCCCCTATCACCCAAGCTGGGTACTTGAGGTGCCTCCTTCATGTGGGCTGAGTATACCCTCCTCTTGTAGTTGAGTTTTGATTGCTGTTAGAAGGTCAATAGGAAGGATTTACCCAGGCCAGTCAGCTGCAAGGACCTGCTGTGACCACTGAATACCAACCTGCGCCCTCCATGTAGGATCATCTGTGCAGGGGCAGGACAGTGGTGGTCTGATGTAGTCTGTAGCTGTCCACTGAGTGTACAGGCTCTGTGGTTTCTGGGGTGATATAGGCCAAAGTCAGCCCCCACTTGTGTGCTGCCCCTGCCACCCTGTCTGAGCTGTAAAGCAATCTGAGATGCCTGCTACTATTGGGCTTGGAGAATCTCAGTCAAAGCCAAACTGTGAATCTAGGCTGGCTCTGCAATGCGGGTCTCTATCACTTAGCAAGAGATAGAGGGGCTGGGGGATCACTGAGGCTGGATGTTTCTTGTTTGAAAGGACTTAGGAAGTTGTGAAGCCTGAGCCAAGACCAGTCATTCAAATGGAAAAGTCACTGTTAACAGCTTGGTTGGGCCTGTAATTTGGGTAGGATGGATTCTCAGGTGGATCTCTAGGGTGGGGCAAACAGTGTTAGCCAGGTTGATGAATTCTCAGACATGACATCTACCTGCTGGGTCTGTGGCTCTGTGGGGGGAGGCTTCAGGAAAGGGACATTGGCCTCTGCCTGCCTTTCCGTCTGGAAGAAAGCTGTCCTCCAGCTCTCACTTTGATGCCAGTCACTTTAGTTCCTTCCCACATGCCACTGCAGCCTTTCAGACTACTACCCTGGTGTTGGAACTCAGAGGGAGTGAGTCTGAATCAGTCTGTGTGTTGGTTCTTTAAGAGGAAGTGCTTGGGATTCCAGAAGTTTCTTCCACCAACTCAATCCCTGCACTTGTTTGTAGCCAGAAGTTATGGAGACTTATCTTTGTAGCACTGGAACCTTGGGCTGAGAGGCCTTGTGTGGGTTTGGGACTCCTTGCTCTTGAGATATTCCTCCCAAATCTTTATCCACCACATGTATGTATGGGGCCAGCCTTGTCCATGTCTCTGCACCTCCTACCAGAGTGGTTGAGTGTAATTTCTTTAATTTTGTAGTTGTCCGACATCCATTCAACTTGATTTCTGATGGTTTTGAGTGATGCTCATTCTGTGGTTTCAGTATAATTTTGATGTAGTTATGCAAGGATGTGAGTTTTGTTTAGCTCTGCCACCATTTTGACTGGAAGTTCAGATATGATATTTAAATTATAATCCTCAGGGAATAAAATTGGCCATTATCTTTGAATTTAACAAAATATCTGTGTATTTGTACATTTTCACTGATTGAAGTCTTAGCATAAAAACTGAACCATGAATATTAACATTAATTAATTATTAAAAGTATATTTCTATAATTATTTTAATTGTACTATAAATATAATTTAATAAGAAGTTAGTCTCTGCTAATTTAAGGTAATTATTTCATATCAAGTAAGAGAATGGGAAGGGTTTACATGGATACATCATATAGAATGGGGATCTGAATAATGGACTCTAGAAATGGAGGGAATCAAAAAAAAAGGAAAAAATCAAGGGAATCAAATTATTAATAATAAAGTCTTCTTTAAAAGACTAGTCTTCATTGTTTAAAGAATCACACACTATACTTAATGTTTAATACATTACTTTATTTTTTACATTGTGCATTTTTATAACTTTTAATGAAAAGAGTTGGAACTATAAGAAAATTATTGTATGTTTATTCTTAAAGAAAACAGAAAGCTTTTGCTATTTAAGATGAACATATTTTCTTTTTTAAAAAAATTTGATTTTAAGTCAGGCTATAAGAATAAATAAACCTGACATAAAATGTATAAAAATAAATTTAAAAATATTGAGTATAGCTAAAAGACTAAACATCAGACTTTTCAAATTGGGAAATATAAACCATTTGAAAAGCTGAGTTTCATGAAAACTAAAATAGGATTTAAAATAATTTTCCCCCACATCATTTTTAAAAATAGTTAGTATGGTTTTAGAATAATATAGGAAGAGTATTTACTCTAAATGATCATCTAGGTTCTTGAATGTTATCTTTTGTTACATCTTTTTATTTTGAGTGGTCATGGGAGAGAGTTCTAAAAAAATTTTCAGCCTAAAAAGGAAGTTGAAATTCCTTAAAAAGTTAAACATGGGCTTACTATATGACCCAGCAATTGTACTTGTGAGTTATATCCCACTAACTGGATATAGGTACTGAAACAAATATATGTATGTACATATACATATATACACATATGTACATATACCTATACAAATACACACACATATATACAAATATATGTTTGTGTATATATATATACACACACACACACACACACACATATATATATACTCATGTTTATAATGACTCTATGAACAATATCTAAAAATGGGGGAAAAAACCCAAATATCCATCAGTGGATTGATACATAAATAAATTGTGATACATGCCTGCAATGGAATCGTATTCAGCCATAGGAGGGAATGAAATACTAATACATGTACTGCAGTGAGTGAACTTCAGAAGCATTACACTAAGTGAAAGGAACCAGCCACTAAAGGGCACATACTGTGTGATTCTGTTTATGTGACGTGTTCGGAGAATGCAGATCCGCAGGGACAGAGCGCAGACTGGTGGCTGCCAGCAGCTAGAAGAGGAGACGATGGGAAGAAACTGTTCATGGGACAGGGGGTTTTGTTTTGAAGTAAAGGATGTATTTAAAACTAGATAGTGGCGGTAGGTATAAAGTATCATAAATGTGCTAAATGCCACTAAATTGTTCATTTTAAAATGGATGACTTTATGTTATGCAAATTTTACCTCAATAAACTTTAAAAAGTTAATTCTATAATCTTGGCCGGAGACAAAATAAAGTTTACTGGTATAAAAAATATTACTTTTTCTCACTTTTTGTACACAAAGGGATAGACATCTAATAAGTATATGGCTTTATATATCCTTGAGGTGTTCTGTGAGCTTCATTAACTTTTTCTACCTTGTTCAAAATAACACACAAACCTAATAAGCTGCATGAAAATTTGTAACCCGTGTACATCAGGAGATATATATATATATATATATATATATATATATATATATATATATATATATATATATATTATATTAAATAGTGAACTCAAAGTTTATTTATTTATTTATTTATTTTGTTTATTTTTAGAGAGAGAGAGGAAGGGAGGGAGAAAGGGAGAAGAACATCAATGTGCGGTTGCCTCTCACGTGGCCCCCACTGGGGGACTTGGCCTGCAACCCAGGTATGTGCCCTGACTGGGAATTGAATGGGTGACCCTTTGGTTCACAGTCTGCACTCAATCCACTGAGCTACACCAGCCAGGGCATGGGTATTATATTTTTTAATAAAGATTTTATTTATTTATTTTTAGAGAGAGGAGAAAGGAGGGATAAAGAGAAGGAAAGAAACATCGATGTGAGGAGGAAACATCAACCAGTTGTCTCTCCTATGCACCTTGACCAGAGACTGAACCTGCAACCCAGGCATGCATCCTGACTGGGAATTGAACTGGCTATACTTTTTGCTTTTCAGGACAATGCTCAAGGAACTGAGCCACGCAGGTCAGGAAGGGTATTCTTATGTTTTTATAAAGTAGTTTTTAGAACAGATTTGAAACTATTTATCTGCTCATTGAATTAAAGATATATCTCCTTTGTATAATATATTAAATAATATCTTATTTGAATTTATAGAAGCAAAGTTTTTTATCTGAGCTGAGGAAGGCACAAACTTGGCATAATCATTTGGGGATGGGGGAAGATTAATCACATCTCACTTTTTGTATAATGGGCATGGTTGCTCTATTTTTATATATATGGCCATAGCTTTTTTCTTTTTTAGATTTTATTTATTTATTTTTAGAGAGGAGAAAGGAAGGAGAAAGAAAGGGAGAGAAACATCAATGTGTGGTTGCCTCTCATGTGCCCCCAACTGGGGACCTGGCTGGCAACCCAGGCATGTGCCCTGTTTGGGAATTGAACCAGAGACCCTTTGGTTCACAGGTTGGCATTCAATCCACTAAGCCACACCAGCCAGGGCTCTGGCCACAGCTCTTTAATGTCAATATCATCTATTTACAATTTATCAAAAATTTCCTAAGCTGGACCATATTTCTGTTTTTTTTCATTTTAATAATGTTAGTAAATCTATCAAAAAGGAAAACAAATCACTTGATTAGTAAAGTTATAAAGGCTGCACAAAAATGTATTTTTCCTGTAAAGACTAATACAGGTAAGAAAGTGGTTTGCTGAAATAACTATTTTGCTTTGGCAAAGTAAGTGCTAATTTTTAGGAACATTTCCACCTATGTTTATAATTTAATTTACTTAGCTCATATAGCTTCTTAAATACATAATGGCCTAGTTTTTGCTATATTAAAATAGCTGGCATATTGTTCTACTTTACATACTATACACAAATTTTATATACAACTACTCTATATTCTTATGAAAATAGTATACATTGTAGAGGTAATTTTTATTAAAATAAGATTATTGCCTTCTCTTAAATTAGAGGAATTTTTTTCCAGAAAAAAACCCTACTATTTATTAATCTATACTTAAATCTGCAGTAGCTTTTACTGGCTACTAGATGGCATTCCAAAGTTCATTAACCAATGATGATTTTTAACTTTTAAGAAGCTCAGGTTTTATCTAAAGGTAAAATTCTCATGATGTTTAGACAGACACTGACTCCTACAGGCTATTATCACTTAATGCAAATGAAAAAAGAGGAGGAGGGAAGAGTAGGAGGAAGAAAGGGATGGAGGGAAGAAGACAGAATAGTAATGTAAATAATCAAGTACACAATTTTCCCACCTTTGTATG
>PVKM010004553.1:0-51716 GCA_004027735.1 Carollia perspicillata
TGCTTGTAAGAAATGATAAAGCATTTCAGAAAGACTTTAACAATGTTTCTCTCCTTTATATCTGCTGGAATTCTTACATTACCTCAAAGCATCTTTGGGGCATTAGGCCCTGGCCAGACTTTCATTCAGAGTGGAATTTTCATTAATTTTTCTAGCTGAGCTTTATTAACCCTAAAATATACACATAAGCTAAAACAGACAAGGCCACCTGTTGCTTCAGGCCTCAAAGGAATTCCTTTCAGAAGCACAGGGGAAAGCCTTCCAAAGACTGTCTCAGAGGCAGGCAGCTGCTCCAGCGGGGGAGAAACCCAAGCACCCTGATTTGGGCCCACTTCTGCCCCAGAGTCTGGCCAAGCAGTGGAAAACGGAGCTGTAAGCGGAAGGAAAGAGTGAAAGCCAGAATTACAGCAAACAGATTACTCTCATTTTAGGATGGTTTTAAAATATATCTTGCTTATGAGATGGATCATATACCTTCCTGTAGGTCCCACATTAACTGAAAGAAACTAAAACAGACAAGTCAGAAGACATCAATCCCTTTCTGGATAAATCATTCCTCTAGACATCAAAAATGATATATAGTGGCTGACTACCTTGCCTCTAATAATTTGGTATCCAACTGCGACAAATAAATCTACTGTATTTTGCCATGTATACTACACACCCAAGTCTTTGGCCCAAACTTTCAGGAAAAAAATCTTTCCATTTATTTATTTAATTCAATTATTTATTTATTTGCATTTAGAAACAAAACTGATTATCATATTCCATGGTATTATTTTGCATATACATATCATTATTGCTTTCTAGAGTTTTAACACAAAAGCATAAATAAAAGAATTAAAAACATTTATGTAGATATGGAATAGTACTACCCATGTATAATGTGCATCCTTACTTTTTCCTCAAAACTTGGGGCAAAAAAGTGCGCATTATACATGGCAGAATACAGTAACCCTTTGCAACCTGGTTGCACTATGTTTGGTTTTCTCATCAAATGAACGTTTACATGACAGAAGTAATGAAAAAACTAAAAGTCAACTCAAATGCTGGATGCTGTGCTACATTACTGGTTTTCATTATGATGTTTAGCTCTGACAAGAGCTAGAAAACATTCTAAGAAAGTTATAAATATCAAGCATTTAATGTTTCAGAAAAATGAGCATATTCATCAGGGCTTCATAATAAAAGTTTTATTTACAAAAAAAGTCATAAGCCAAGAAGCCACAGAGCAACACGCTCAAACTTCCCCATCAGATCTTTCCATAAGCAGGCTGGGGCCTAACAGTAGGCAAAGGATTACTAAGAGGCAGTAGAGCTAGTTGCCTAGAGCCTAGACTCCAAAGGCCACATGTTCAAATCTCAGCTTTAACTGTGTGACTTTAGGCAAGTTCATCTCTCTGTACCTCAGTTTCCTTACCTATTGGGTGGTGATTGTGGGAAACGAGTTTATCATGGAAGGCACATAGGCTGATGTCAGACACCTAAGTTAGGCTTACATCAGGTTTATTCCATCCACCTGCTTCAGGATTTAGTAGTTCTCCAAAACTAATTCAGCAAAGAGTGCCTTCTTCCTGCACTGAAAATCCAGTAATAAAAACCTGAGAAAGACAGCCTTTAAATGTAAAGATTTCTACCTACCAAACCCTCTCCTCCTGCAAGCAAAACAGAAAACACACAGGGCCTTCTCTTCCAGCAGCCACTGTCAAAAATACTTTCACTTTAAGCAGAAATTTCGCCCCTTGACAAGGACTAGGGCTGGATATTAAAATACGGAATTAACTTTGCCTAACATGTCCCAGTAACTGAATGAGTCATTCACTTCTTTAGAAACAGTAAAATGTCAAGGTTGCCAGAGAACCCCAGCCCCAGATGTTTGCATAAATCATTTCCAAGTGATCATCAAACCAAATCCATTATTCAAGATAACACTTTAAATAAAATGTATCAGTTTTTATGATTCTTCCTGTAACAAAAAAAAAAATCTGAATATAAGGTTACTGGGAGTAGGAGCGGGGAGAGGTGACTCACAGTAAGATTAGCCCCAAAATTATGAAACAAGCTCAGAATTCCTCCTTTTGCTCTTGCTTCACAGAGTTTACCCTTTTTAAAAACTTTAATCTTATCAACAAGCATTAGATAAACACTAAACCCAAGGTTTAAAGATATCCCATGGTGCTATCTCACAATATTTCCCCTATCAGACTACTTAGGAGAAGCGGAAGCTTTTAAAGTTTTTGATATGTTTATAACAAGATTTTCAATACCTATCACCTGCAAAATACGGAGTGTTCTAAAATGATGGTAGTATTCACATAGGGATCTTTTTTTCCCACTTCTATAATAACTCAGGTAAAGTTGGTAGTTTAATTTTAAATAAATTCAGGTCTTTGCCCTAGCATATCACAAGAACAAATGACAAGGTTACTATATGGCCATTTAAATTGTCATAGACGTACGTGTACACACACACACACACACACACACTCTAAAACTTGTTCGCGTCAACTTGTTCGCGTTCTACGTTTCTCTGTCCCTTAGTCAAATAGTTGTCAGATCAGTCTGTCAGGGTTTTGAGTTCTTCAGGCTCATTCATTACAGAGGATATAACACAATACCCAGTTTTACTAAAATTTCCTAAGTATACTGATGATTGGCAAATAACTAGAAATGAAAATATACGCGGCGCAGTATCCTTCCAAATAAAACCGACTGTCTCCCTTTGCTTATTTTTAGCAACTTTAAATAAAAGCCTGAAGACGGGTCGTTTTCCCAACTCGTTTGACAATTAAACCACCCGGCACAGGGCTGAGCGCCCCACAGCTTCCGGCTTGAGTATAACACGCGCTTCCCCGCTAGGCTCCAAACAACCCCTATGTAATAGCTGAAGAATAACGACTAAAAGCAACCCTACAGATTCACATCTGAGAGGACTGCAACACGAAATAAACTTTTGTTTATTTCTTAAGAATGGGGTAAAAACATTGCCCAGATGGGGTCTGTCTGGCCCATTTCCGCAACTGGATATGCGGGGTCTGTGCAGCCTAACCCAGTGTGGGCCGAGGGTCTGCCCAAAAGCAGTAAGACAGCACTGCGCCTGCTAGGGAGCACATCACGCCACGCGCGATCCCCGGCCAGCAGGTGTCCGAGGGCACCCTAACAGGCCCGGATGAGAGTACAGGAACCTGGCCACTTCTCCTGAAAGCGATCCCACCACGGCACGCCGCTCCGCACTTAGTTAACTCGGCGCGCCCTGGAGGAGGAAGCGGCTCCGGGATCATGGTCACAGACACCCCAACGCCGCAAAGCCGGGCTGGAAGGAGGCTCCGGTCCTCCTCCAGTTTGGGCTCGCCCTGCCCTTGCGCGGAGCCTCCGCGGGAGGTAGAGGGCGAGGAGCGGCGGGTAACAACGCCCCACGCCTACCCCCTCGGTGCTTACCTGGGGGAAGGAGCCCTCGCGACGCGGGCTCTTGGGGTAGTCTAAGTGACCCCGGTCCAGCATCAGGTAGAGCGAGAAGATCACCACACAGAAAATCGCGCTGCCGAACACGGTGAATTGGCGGCTTAACTTCATTTTTCCTCGATAGACTCGGGGCCAGGACACTGTCTTCACCCAGAGGAGAACTGTGGACTCTTGGAAGCAGTCGCCGGAGAATCCCCAGTTACAGGCTTGCGCTATCCGCGCTTTCGGCTCGGATGCAGGTCCGGATCGCGCTCAGCACCTTGTACACGGCGCCACCAGCGCCCTCGGCCTTCACTCTGGCTCCACCGCCCTCCCTGGGGCCAGGCGTCCCTCCCCTATTGGGACCCGCCCGCAGCCCGTAAAGAGCCCGGAAAACTTGATCTCGAGCTCAGCTCCGGCACTAGGCTGGGCAAGCGGGACAGGAGGAGAGGTCGCTGCCCGGACTTCCTGCCACCGCCGTCCCAACAAAATCCGCAGGAAAAGTTTTCTCGACAAGGGCAGGGGTGTCCCCTTCACCCAGGAGGTGCGGGTTCAGAGGCTCCGGGGCCGGCGGCGCGGAGGTGGGTCCCGGGAACCGACTGGGAAAGAATCGGTTCGGGAGGAGCCTGGCCCCAACTTAGCGCCCGGACCACAGGTCCCGCCTCGCGGCGCCGCCCCCGCCTCCCCTAACTGAGCCCCTTCCTGCTGCCGCCGCGGCCGCCGTTATCGGGCCGGGAAGCACCCAGGGCGCGGGGACGCTAGGATCTGGCTGGAGTTACCTCGGAACGCGCGCCCACCTTCCTGCCTATCCTGCCCCCCGCCGCCCCTTCCTCTCAGTTCCGAGACCCTGGCTGCGCTGGTAGGGTGCAGGGGGCAGGCGGCAGCGGCGCGCGGAGGAGGAAAAGGAGAGCAAGGAGAGGACCGTCCCCGGAGAGGAGCCCGCTCCAGCTGCAACCGCAGGTCCCCTCCTTCCTTCCCGCTCCGCAAACGTGGAGATGGCGGCAGCAGCTGCAAAAAGAAGCGCTGGTTCTCCAGCGCCACGCGGCGCTCCTAACCGCCTGCCACAAGCAGGAGGAGACAGCGGCGGCGCGACGGCCGCTGGGTCAATAGGCGCCCGCAGCCCAAAAGCTGTGCAGGCAGTTGGCCCCGCCCCTTCCCGACGCGCCGGGATGAGGGGGCGGGGCCCAAAGCGTCCAATCACAGTGCGCCGCCCGCCGGGCCCGCCCCGCGTCTGCCTCCTCGAGCCCAGGCTTTGGGGAGACCTCAGGCGGCTTTTGTCGTTCCGGAGGAAAATTTGCTAGAGTCGAGGCCCTCAGAGGACTTCCGGAGCCACCTGCCCCTGTTGCACAGGGGCTGAGATTTCTCCTCACTCTCCTTTCGCTGATCAGGTATCCTGTCCTTGAGGACCCGGTCTTAGCGCGCCTGGGACGGAAACTCCATGAAGAGCTATAGTAAAAGAAAAAAAAGGGGTTTCGAGTTCTGTTCAGTCGCATCTTTAATTCCATTGTTTTTGATGGCTTCCTGGTGAAACCTGAGGGAAAGGAGCCTGCCGAAGACCTTTCAGGCAGATGTAGACATATGGCTACAAAATCTATGAGGGAAACTGAAAAGTGATGCTTGTCCCAGTTTAATAAGCCTCTCAACTCCAAATTCACCCCCTTTTGACTGTGCTCTGAAAATGCATCTGGGCCTTTTAAAGTAAGTTTTCCTTTGCCAGCAAGGGCTGAAGCTTTGTCAATAGAGGGCACTGAAGAGACACTACAGGAAAAACGAGTGAGGGATTCCACCCGGGTTCGGTGCATTGGTAGACAAGCTCTTGCAGCATACCTGATTTTCTCTTGTGCCAAACCCTCTAGTGCTCAGGGCCAGCAGATTTCTCCTATGTCCCCAAATCTAGTGGTTTTTGTAGTGGACACTACTCCATGAGTAGCTTTCTAGGCACACCAGACACAACCTTTAAAGCAAATTTCAGAGGGCAGACTTTCAACAAGTTCTGCAGGTGTGACACCACAGTGACTTCTCTGCCATTCAGTGAAAACTGGCTATTCCCTTTCCAATAAGGGCTGGATCTTAGCCCTGGGAGGGCCTGGGGGAGTTCTTCCTTGGGAACTCCATCTCCCAGCCCAAGGGTTAATTTAAGCTTAGCTCCTTATAGCTGCTGTTCCTATATCCTCTAGGGTTCTCTTCTCACTGGTGAATCCCTCATTACTCTAATCCCCAGTTGTAGTTAATTATTTTTATTAAGCTTCTCCTGTAGTCTCTACCTTGCTTGGTTGATTGAAGAAAACTTGGACTCAGTAGTGGCATAGAGTTTGCAAGACTGAGATGCCAGAGCTTCCTGATATAATGTGGAACAGGGAATCCAAAGGCTTAGGGAAATGTTATACTGGACTCATCAAATATAACCTGCATAAGCATTGCCCAACTGTGCCATGCAAAGGCCTGGAGGACACTTCTTTCACTAAAGAACAAGAAATACGTTAGTGAGGAGAAGACATACATCTTTGAAAATTTCTGTGGATGTTCCCCTATGTAGGCCATGTATGACTATAGAGGTTGCCATGATTAAGATGGGCTTCTTAATTTTAAGAATATTTATGAGTTTATTTGAGCCAAACTGACATTTGCCAGGAAACAAAATATTAATGGATTGAGAAAATGTCCCAAAAAACGGCAGTTTTACCACTTATTTTATACCAGAATCAAAGAGGAGGACATAAGGGGGTTACAAAATCCATCAGTAGTAGATTAAGAAGGTGGGAGAAAGCCAAATGGGCTTTCTGGGAAATATCTGGGATTGGATAAAGAGTAAAATGGAGGAACACATACTTCTTTGACATTGTAGGTGTGGGATAGTTAACAATTAATATTTACAGCACATTGGGATGATATTTGGGCAGCAAGATGACAACGAGGAGTTCTGTGGTCTCCCTGGTGGGAGATTTTGTCCTGATGGGATCTGGAAAAAGGGGTTCACTCTGACATTCTAAGGGTATGTTAACATAGATGCAAAAAGACAATAAATAGTCTCGGTTAAGGTAAAGATTGACTTTTTCAAGGAAGATACTGGACTAGGACATGACTACCCGCATGACTCACGTTCAGTTAGGAAGTTTTAATTTCAGACCACCCTGTGTGGTTACTTTAGGTCTCTGAGTTTGTAAAGCCTGCCATGCACACCTTCCCTGAGCTTGTCAAGTTTAGTGTGTGGCTTCCCCCAGCTTGTTGGAAAAGTCCTAACAGGGTCTACAGTTACAATGAAAGGATATGGGAATAAAATACTTGATGTGACTAAGGTGAAAGTTTGGATGAAGATTGAAGTGTGTGAACAGACTGTGTGAAATGACTGTGTCTCCTTTACCTGAATGTATTATGGGAGGGATATTGTGTCTAGCTGGGGAATGCTTCTCTACCTCGAATTATAGAATGGAAGGCATGTAATCCTACCTTTCAGCCATTATTTTTCATTTTATTTTCTTGATTATTTTCTTGATTATGCTGTTACAGTTGTCCAAGTTTTTCCCCCTTTGCCCTCTTTCATCCAGCACCCCCCAACTCCCTCTGGCAGTCCCCACACCATTGTTCATGTCCACGGATCATGTGTATAAGTTCTTTGGCTACTCCATTTCCTATACTGTATTCTACATTCCCATGGCTATTCTGTAAGTACTAATCTGTACTTCTTAATGCCCTCACCTCTTCACCCATTCCCTCATGACCCTCATGACATCACAATAGTTATATGCAATATCCATGTCCATATCCGTGATTCTGTGTCCATTCTTCTTGTTTGCTTAGTTTGCTTTTTAGATTCAATTGTTCACAAGTATGTATTCATTGCCATTTTATTGTTCATAGCTTTGATCTTCTTTTCTTAAATAAGTCCTTTTAACATTTGATACAATCAATAATGGTTTGGTGATGATGAACTCCTTTAGTTTTTTTTCTTCTCTGGGAAGCTCTTTATCTGCCCTTCAATTCTAAATGATATCATTGCTGGGTAGAGTAATGTAGGTTGTAGGCCCCTGCTTTTCATAACTTTGAGTACTTCTTGCCAATCCCTTCTAGCCTTCAAAGTTTCTTTTGAGAAATCAGCTGATAGTTTTATGGGAACTCCTTTGTAGATAATTATCTGCTTTTCTCTTGCTGCTTTTAAGATTCTCTCTTTAACCTTTGGTATTTTAATTATGATGTGTTTTGGCTAGGACCTCTTTGCATCCATCTTTTTGGGGACTATCTGTGCTTCCTGGACTTACATGTCTGTTTCCTTCACCAAACTAGGGAATTTTTCTTTCATTAGTTTTTCAAAGAGATTTCTAATTTCTTGCTTTTTCTCTTCTCCTTCTGGCACCCCTATGATGCTCATTGGAGACAAGGAAATACATGGGTTTTTTGAGGTTTACTAGACATTGGCTCTGAATTGATGATAATTCCTGGGGACACAAAACACCACTATGGCCCTCCAAGAAAAGGTAGAGTTTATCTTGGTTAGTAGATAGATGCAGCCTTTGCTCATGTCCAGCTCACAGTTGGTTCAGTTAGTTCAGATGATCCACGTACTCACTATGTGGTTATTTTCTCAGTTCTAGAACTAACAATACCACCACATTGGCTTTCTTACCCATGAGTCAAGGGCCATTACACTACAAAGAGCTAAGTGGAAGTTTCTGGAACTTTCATTCCCTTCCAAGATAGTAAACCAGAAACGATTAATTCTACCATAAAAGACTGAAAGAAGCAGGGCTGGTGAAACCTATCATATTTCCATTTAACTCACCTGTTTTGCCAGTTCCAAGTCATATAGATCTTAGAGGTGACTGTGGGCTGTTATAAACTTAATCAAGAGGTAATTCCAATTGTGGCTGCTGTTGCTGATACAGTATTTTACTGGAGCAAATTGACAACACAGCACCTGGCACTTTGCATATAACTATTGACTTGGCTAATGCTATCTTCTCTGTACTTATTTATAAAAACCACTAGAAACTGTTGGCTTTTACATAATGAGGCCAACACTATACCTTCATAGTACTTTCTCAGAGGTGTATCAGTTCTCCTTAATATGTCCCACAGAGATGTTGATCATCTTGACATTCCACAAAATACCACATTAGTTCATTTTGATTGTTCATAGTGACAACATTATTTATGTTGATTGAATCTAATGAGCAGGAAGTAGCCAGGATTTCATATGCCTTAGAAAGATATATTTGAGCTAGAGGACAGAAGATCGTCATCATGAGTATGAACTGACAACTCTAAAGTGGTCCTGGCGGAGCCCACACCTCAGGAGTGGGATAAATTCAAGGATGGTACACACTATATAAGCAAACAGCCACTGGGAGAGGAATCCAGGCAAATGGTGTGGGTTATAAAGATGAGGATGGATAAAAAGAATGAAGTGATCGCTGCAGAGACTGGTCATACTAATCATGTGGCTATGATAGGGAAGCAACAACCCAGATGGTAGGAAAGAAACACCGTAAACCCTGGGAAGTCAGAAGTTGGGGGAAAAAATCATTTACTCCTTTTGCTCTTCCCTTTAGGACACTTGGCCTGGCCTGTCATCTATACATTGGTAACTATGAATCTCCATACTTAGTTTGTAGACTCTTAGACCTTAGGACTTAGGTTCTTAGTCCTTAGGTCTTAAATGATGTCTCAGGTGAATGACCTCCACCCCAGATGACAAGATAATAGTCTGGACATTAATATGTCCTCCCAGCCTAATGTTATTGTCAGTCCCTTGTGGTCTCTCTCTACCACCTATGCTTTCCCTAGACCATAGCTACTTTCTGAATTTAACTGATTGCTGCATCTATTACTACTTCCTGACTCTACCAACAAAAACTTAAGAAGCTGTTCATTTAAACACTGAAGAATCAAACCTTGACCACATGTCAGCAAAATGCTGTTGCCGAGGCCACCATGAATCTGTTAGCAGAATATGGTTCACCTGGGGCAGTCTGTACTATAATGGCTAGGTTAGTTTGCTCTGATAAACAGATTGTTTCTTCCAAAGCACTCCAGCCTACTTTACAGGAATTATTTAGCTCCAATCAAGGAGTTTGTCTATCAGAAGGGACACAAAATTGACTCAGCCTTCAGGTAGTAAATGATACTTACATTCCTAATACAGTTTATACCACCAATAGGATACTACATCTTATGTGGACCTTGGGCCTACACTTGCCTAACAACCATAAAACAGTCTAAACTCTCTAATGCAAGTGTTTATACCTCAGCAGTACCTAAGACATACTTAGCTCACTCGGTTCTGGATGGGGAGCTTGTTTGGAATTTATCCTTCCAGTGAGCCTGATCATGCTGCTACCAGTCATAATCATCTCATTTGATGTGGCCTAAGACAAATAGAAAATATTTGGTCCAAGCCCCTATAATTAATCTGTACAGTAAATTAGGTAATCTAATGGATAGCTTGGACTGAAAATTATTCTTATTTGGATACATGAAAGTGGGTAGAGTTATTGAGAGACAGCTCTTCACCACATGATCATACATGTCTTCACATAGGCCAGGCAGACAAGTCTGACCAGAGTCTTGTTGGAGTGCCCTGCAATTCCTCCTGACCAAGGACAGCTAAGCTTCTTGTGAGGAGCTCAAGAGGAGCCTTGCAGAAGACTGCCATCTCCCTAGTTTCGGTTGAGCACAGGACTTTCCATCTTCTCCACCTCCTCTCAAATTCAGCTACAAACTTTCATGTAAATCTAGAAACTTCCTGGCTATAGTTTAGATGGCTTCTCAGTAGAAGAGCAACCCATTACTGCTGTCTCCGTCATCAGGTCCCTCCAGTTAGGTCATCCTTTGGGGCTAGAGATGTGGGAAGCTAACACCATGCTGATACTGTTTTTGCTGTGTAAGTAATAAATTGTCTGAATCTAGTTCAGCCTGTTGTCATCTTACTGGCTAAATCTCTGGAAGTGTGGCAAACCAACATAGCAGCTCACAGGTGATACATGTGGCAATGTCAGCCACCACAGTGCTGCTTAGAGGCTGTTCAACCACTTGTTACTTATAAGGGTAAGATTATCCTAATCTGAAGGGTGAATAAAGCCATTCTAACGCAGGGAGAAATACTAACGCAGAAAAATAGGGTGAGCAGAAGCAAGACTTTGACATACTGGGGCAACCAAAGGCTGCAGGGATGGAGCAAGTAGAGAGAGAGAACGAAGACACAAGGTAAAGGAGAGCTAAGTGAAAGATCAAGGTGGTAGAGAAGAAGATACAGTGATTGGGATCAGTATCTCTGGTGGACAGAATCACTCTGGAAAGGAAGAAGACCTCCTTCCCCGCTGAGGCAGAAGAAATCAACCTCCTCCCCATCCTTTCCAGCTCCCGTTATCATCTCATGTCTCTTTTACCAGGTCTCCTGACTGATCTTGTCCTACAGTCACCACTTTCCCAATATTCCTTATTTGTGACATTTTAAAACACCTATCACAATGTTCTTGCCTAAAATCCATCAGTAGTTCCCCAGCACCTTCAGATTTGATTTGAATCATATTATTATGGACCTTAAGTTTCAAGTTCTGGCCTGTGTCTTTCTACCCAGCCTTTGTCTCCTACCAATCTTTAGCATATGATGTTCATTCTAGTTATGCTGAACAACCTGTTTTCTCCCTAATGAGCCAAGCAGACAGGGCCACTGTGTATTTTATAGAACGCAACTTGAACATCTCTTAGAGGTCAATTTGTATAGGACTGGTATTAGGACTGTTTCTGGCATATGGCAGTGAAGTGTCTTATTCTGATAAAATCAAGGTAATATGACAATCTTGTGACATATGGAAGTAAAGTACTTTGAAGAAAGAGCCAATTTATAAAAACTCGAACAAGAGTATACCCCAGATCCTTGGTATAATTATGTATGTTTGGAATGGGATCAAGCTGCCTTGTCCACCAGCAAACTCCTACTCATTCCACATAGTGAAGCTCAAACATTATACCTCTTCAAATATTGCCAAGCATTTGTTATAACTACTTATCTCATGGTCTGGAAATATTTGTGTTATTATACCCCTCAGTCACCTAGTATTGGGTTTTCAGTATTCATCTTTATCCTGAGCACATGAGGTGTTCTGGATCAGAGGCAGATTCCTGACTTATTGCCTCGTAGAAAATAAGAACTGCATGTTCCTCTTACCCTCTCCTTTCCAGAGTGATTCCACCAGAGCTATTAATCCCCATAACTGTATCTCCCCCAGGCCTTACCTCTGAGGCAATGTGAAATTTCCTGCATGAGTAGCCTGATAACTCTATAGACAAAGGACAAGGGAGAATGATTTTTCTCTGCTTGTAACGGTGAAGGAGGCCCCTGTCTATGGCTTGAGAGTCCAAGAAAAGTGGACTGTGAGAATGATCTAGGAAGGTGCCTTTCAACCAAGATGCAAGACCAAGGGCCATGCAAGGGGTGCTCAGGGCTGGGAGCATATCACACTCTGTCCTTTCCCTACCCACAAAATAAATTGTTATATTGGAAGTTTGTTAGAATAAGCATTCATTTTAATCTTGAGCAGGAAAAAAGCCTAGGGTGAGGTTTCTAGAAGGCATGAGATCATGCTTCTAGTGATGAGAGGATCTATACAAAAGCCTCACATTATATTTGGCAACAACTGGAAAAATCTATCTCTTCCCCTATCAACTACTAATCTAAGTATATCTAAGCTCCTCATAGTCTCCCCTCTACCTGTTGGGAAAAGCAATCTGCTAAGGGCCCTGAGTCTACACATTTTTCTGGGTATGCTAAGAATGTAAGTCCCTAACTACTCATTACTCATGTTATTTCTGAGGGTTGCATTTGCAGCAGGCAACCTTGAGCAACCAAGTAATATCTTCTCCTACAAAGAGCAGGCTTGCTTAACAAGCACTAAGAGCAGTACACTTCTCAAGTTCAGTATTCCTTGTCTGTGGCAGAAATGTGTATGTGGCACTCACCTGGACTTCTGCTCTTAGACCCTATGGAATTTGGGGGACATGGGAAACTAGCATCGACATCATGCTCATGTTGCTTTGACACGCCCCTTTGTTTCTAACCCAGGCATCGTGTGTTTTCTACTGGCAATCATGAAGCAGTAACAAGCCCCAGACCCTTCACAGATCCTGAAGTTACTCATCTACCTAAGAGAATCTTGACATTGTTGGCATGATCTTCACCTCCTTGTACCTTTCCTCCCATGAGAGAAAGGTGAGAGAGAGGATGAAGTCAAGTAACATAGGGAAAGAGAAGGTAAGGGAAAGAACTGAAGAAAGAGTGCCTTTTCTTTATAGTTGTTCTGATTATTTGACATTATTGATTTATTATATGTCTATCTCTCGCAGTAGAATGCAAGCTCCTGGAAGTCAGGGACCATTAGATTCACTGCTGTATCTTAATGAGTAAAGTAGTGTGTAACAGTGTTGAAGCTTAATAAATATTTGTTGAATGATGTTAAGGATTAGCTGGGCCCTGAACCACTAGTTGTGGTGAATTGGTAGTACTCACAGTGGGTTACTCTGGCTCCTAATAGAAGTCTGTTCACTCTTGAGCTACATTTAAAGCTATTCCTCTTGTCTTCTGAATTAGCACTATATCCTTTATTCCTATAAAGTCTTTTGTTTTTGTTCTTTATAAAAGTCTTTTAAAGAGAATTTGTTTTACTAATAATCTCAATCACTAAAGGAAGTAAATATGGGAATAGAAAGAAACGACCGGTCTATAATAGGTGCTTTATTATGTTGTCTTATTTAATTCTCACAACTCTGCAAGATAAGTATATTAATATTTATTTTACATATAAGGAAATTTAGGTAGAGAGAGGTTAAATAGCTTTCTTTTGGATACATAGCAATTATATGGATTAGCTTGCTTTTCTGGCATCAAAACTCCTTCTCTTCCTGCTACAACATTCTGTAGAGTTATGGTACTTTATACCCTGTGTTACAGTGAATAGATTTTCCAAAATAAAATTTAGGATATGTAAGAGTCAGGGTTCAGTGCAAACAAACAGAAACAATTCTAAGTATTTTAAGTATGAAGGTATTTAATAGAGGGTGCTTATAAAAATGCGCATCAGAATTAAAGAAATGAGTCATAAACTGAGCCTTCAAGAATCAACGATTCCACTACAGTACAGAGTTGATGTATCAGTGGAGCTATTACTGCTGAGGACTACTGGAACGTGGGGTTCAATGACTCAGCTGTAGAATAGAAGATGGAGTGAAAAAGCTACTGCTGTCACAACTGCTGCAACTGCTTATTTTTCTCCATGGGGCTAAAGAATGGACCATAGAACACCATGCAGAAAAATATTTAAATGGCCTTTATTATAAAAAAAATACAGCCAAAGGTGGTCAGAAGGATGCCCCAACTTCTCTTATGTTTTCTAAATCTTGAATGACTATATACAACTGACTAACCTAATTCATATCTGTAGCTGCAGGTGCAAAGAAGTCTGGGAAAAGTCCTAAGCTTCCAGTCTTTGCATTATGAAGTCACCCAAAGAGGCTGGTGGAATGGACATTGAGTAAGCCAACCTGCAATACTCACTATGGATAGCATTGGGAGAAATACTTATACAGAACATTTTAAGTATTTTATAGACAAGGTATATACAGAACATTATAAAATGTTCCAAAATGACATTAAAATCTTTGTGGCTATGATGTGTCCCAGAAAAAATATCTTCTATTCATATAATAGTTAAGGCCAATAATGTATCTCTATGTGCACATATCAGAGATGGGAAAATTAGTTGTGATGTAGTATCATTACTTTCATTTTTCTATAGCCCTTTTGTCACGATTTTTGAGAAGAGGCCTATTTCCAGCAGGCCCCAGACCTTTCTCTGGATTCTCTTCAGCTCTGATTTTTTCATATGTTAACAAATAATCAAATGGGAGGGCTTAACAGTTTAGTACTCTAAAGCTTCAAAGACACTTAACACATCTAGACATTTAACATAGAAAACCCAAAGAGGCAAAAAGGTTTGCCCAAGATCTCATGGAGACTGGACTAGAACCCAGGTTTTCTGACTCCCTGTCCAAAGTTTATTTTTCTTTTTTTTGAACTTTTATAAGACTTTTTGAGCCAAGTTGACAACACGCTGAGGAGCCAGATCTCAAATGTTCCCCCAAAGCTTTATCATCACAGCAAAACCAACCCTTAGATTGTGCGCTTCCTAATATAGAGTGATGTCATGTGCATGTGTGTGTGCATGTGACTCCACTTACATCAAATCCAATAACAGACAAAACCAAGATGTATCTTTAGGGAAGCATACTTACATGTTGAACTGTTAACTATCAATGTCTGGTTACACAGTGAATGCCAGGAGTTATTACTGGGAAGAAAACCACATAGGAACTTATTGAATGATGGCAATGGCTTAGGAAAAACCACATTTTTTGAAGAATTCAAGCTTTGTTTTTTAAAGTAGAATTTTAAACCCAATGTAATGTATTTGACTTTTTGTCTTTAATAGCACTTAGTTTTAGTACTTACTATATGATAGAGCCAGGCTAAGTGTTTTCCATGAATTATTTCCTTTAACACTCACAAAAACACTCTAATAGAGGTGCTTTTATTATCCCCATTTTATAGATGAGAAAACTGAGGCACAGTCTTTGCTAACCTGCCCAAATCTACGCAGTTAGGTGGCCGAGCTGGTATTTGATCCATCTGGCTCAGTTTCAGGTGCTTAACCACTCTGCTCTGCTAGTCACCAGAAACTTAATGGGTAAGTATATTATGGGACCCTCTTTTTATTAATATTTTGCTGTCATAAAAGTTATAGTTATACTTATACAGTGCTATATTAATAACTTGTATATTAATATAACATTGATATAATTAATAAGTTATTAATATAACTATAGTAATAAGAAAAACAGGGTGCAAAAATACACACATGTAATTGTAATTACAACTATGTTAAAAATACATGTGCATAGGCATAAAAGACCAGAACATATAAGTTAAGATGATGAAAACATGGATGCTTGTTTCCTCACTTCTGTTTTCTGAATTTATTTTAAAGTGGCCATATTAAATTTTCCATGAGAAAGTGTGCTCTAAAATAAACTTCCCGTTTACCTGAAACATAAAATTTCATTTCCACACTCTTCTTTCCTACAGCATTCTATAATCTTTAGAAACCTCTTCTGCTCAATGAGTGACTTCATTACTCAATTGATGGCACCAGATCATTCTAGCTATGCAAATCACAAACCCACAGCCAGCTGAGGGAAAGGCAGATAAAAGATTACATTAAAAATTAAATCAACATGTGAAGATGTAGAGATAATGTGCTTATAATTATTTCTACATATTTAATATTTATGCAATTAGAAAGCCAGTCATGACAAATCTTAAATCTTGAGTCATATTCCTTTTGCCCTCTGATATTTTTGACCTTGAACTGAGACTGCCAAATAATACATAAAAATGGCTGTGTGAGAAGCCTATAAATGATAAATGCTTTTTTCTTAGAAAGCGATTTCATTTCTTCCTCGCTTTTGTTTATTTTCAATGCCTTGTATTTTTTCACTCTGTTATATTCTAATCACCCTTTAAACTACTGAGCTTCTAGTCTTCCACAGTTTGGCTGTTGTTTTCTGGTGCTGCTGCCGTGATGTGTTTTCTGTCAGAAGAAATTTACAAGCACATTAGCCTACTTGACAGGCACAATGAGCCACCAGGCTCTCCTAAGGAGAAACTTCCATGTGCTGTGGTGAGGTTTACCTTGTCTCACCATCTATCCTATCTCACCATCCCTCCCACACCTTAATATACCACCATGATTTACATGCAAATCCCAACGACTTTCTTTTATAGGTAGTACATTGAATCCTGGATTTAATTCTCTGGTTCCTGGTAACAGCATTGTATTGGTTCTGCAGTAATTAGTTCATATTTCTGCAACAATCTGACTATTGCAGTTTGTGGATAAAACCAGTGTCTTCACTTACAGGCATATAGATACCAAGTAAGGAATGTGTGGAAACCTTTTTTTCCCCCTTATGATGGTCATTGATACAAAGGAGGTAAAGTGGCATCCAAGACCTCTACAAATGAAAAGCAACATAATTAAATCTTATGGAGGGTGTTTAGAGAAAAATTCTGAAACACTTAATATACTTTTCTCAGTGTGTCATAGAAAAATGGTCACAAGAATCAATAAAACTTATTAAAAATTCAAAAACATAAAATGAAACATAACTGAAAGGGTAAGCTATTTTCCTGGCGAATTCCAAATGGATTAGAGTATTTCTTCACAGCCATTGGGGAACCAAAGGTCTGTGCATTTTCAGTTTCATGTATACTATGCTACCCCTCAGGAAGTCAATTTGCTAAGACACAGCAGTTCTGGTATATTCAGACCCTGATGTGATGCTAAGCAACCTCTTCAATTTAAATTTCTCCAGGTCTTTTTTTAAAAGACTTTTTCATTGATTTTAAGAGAGAGAGAGGAAGGGGGAAGGTGGGGGATATAAAGAGAGAGAATATGAGATTTTTTGTTCTACCTATTTATGCATTCCTTTATTGATTCTTATATGTGTCTTGACCTGAGATTGAACCTGCAATCTTGTCATATCAGGACAATGCTCAACCAACTGAGCTACCCAGCCGGGGCTCCAAGCCTTTTTAATAATTTTTGTAGAGTGATTTTTTGTTTTAGAATATTCCGTTTTTCCTTGTTGTTTAAATCACATGCATGTAAACTGTGTAACCTACAGAAATTATTTAGAAGAACAGTCCAAACTCACATTTAAGTTTCTTGCTTGATTCTCTGCTAAGAAGAAAAGATATTCACGAAGCCAATACATAATATTGATCTGAGCTGCTCTGTTTGTTGAATGAATAAATAAATGAATGAATGAATCTTGCATTATCTGGAAACTAGGAATAGGTGTTTCTGCGGAGGTCTTTTTAGACAATTAACTAGGGACATTCTTAGTTTGGCCCTGTCTTAGTCAATTCAAGCTGCTATAATAACATACTACAGACTGGGTAGCTTATAAACAGAAAATATTGCTCACAGATCTAGAAGTAACATGCCAGCATGTTCAGGTGAGGGCCGTCTTCCCAGTTGCAGACGTCTGCATCCTCACGTGATGTAAGGGACTAGGGAGCTCTAAGAGATCCCTTTTTTAGAACCCTAATCCTATTCATGAGGGCTCCACCCTCATGACCTCTCAAAGGTCCTATGTCCTAATACCATCACCTTTGGGGATGGGATTTCAACGCATGAATTTTTTGAAAATGAAACATTTAGGCCAAAACAGACCCCCTTTCTGTTTTTCACTTTCTTGGGGCTGTGCTCTCTAAATGTTTTAGAATGGCCAACTGCAGCTGTGTTTTCACCTATGCCCTCTGTTCCTCCCCATCCTTATGAGGATAAATAAGAGTTTTTTGTTCTGGTAGCCGGGTACTCCTTGGAGAGACTGACTCATTCCTCAGGCTCCCTACATGTGAGAGCAGACTACAGATTCCTGTCTTTGGAGTGGTTCTTCCTTAGTCTGGTTTTCTTCAATGACAGGTGTCCTCCTCTCTGCCTTTTTGCTCCTCTGTAACAACTGCAAGGATGAGAAGAGAGACTGAGTTTTTCAGGCTTTCAAGATGCCTAGAGGACCCCCCATCTGTGCAATGGGAACAGATGCGATTAATCTCACCCATTATCTGGAAAATACAGAGAACCTGAAGAACAAAAATTATTTACTGCCACCCAAAGAAAATCAAGGCACCAATCACTGGACTTTATATACAGCCATCCTCCATCTTAAGGTCTTTAGAAATAGAATTTATTGGTCTAGGGTGATCTGAATAAGATTCTTTCTGAAAAAACAGGAGGCCAATTTAGATAACACTTGAAAGTGTCTTTAAACTCATTTTTGTTTTTTTAATTCAAAGGGTCATAAAATGGATTATTTTTCATAAATAATATAAATTTCTGTATACATCTAAACCAGTGGACGATATTCTCTAATTTAACATTAAATTATTTTAACAAATAATCATAAAAAACCCACTATATGCCAGGCAGATGAATGCTAGACATACAGCATAATGCATATATTAAACCTTCAATGTGCAGAGTGCATATTGATGCTAAGGATTCTTCAGACCCTTTGAGAATCCATTCACATTTTCCAGACACAATCATTGTTTAAATTCTATTTAAGTGAGTGTTCCAAATCCTGGATTTCATTTGGATCCCTGATCCCCTAGGACTAAATCAAAGACATTTAATGTCAGCTCCTTCACCCCCATTCCCGGCCTAGTGGGTGCATTTTCATTGGGATGGGTGTATCCAGTAATCCAGGAGAATTTTATCATCTCCTCAAAAGGAACCTAAAACATTAAAGCATTTGCCAGTGTGGATGTCTGCACTCACAGCTATCTGGGAAGCTGCTCCAAAAGGGATGAAGAGGGCAAATTACTCATTTGGAAGCCCGGCTGTCAAAGAAATTCCAAACCCAGGAGCTTTTCTCCTAATAAACCCTATGACATTTTATTCTTTAAATAAATCTGTTCTTCCTCTTCTTAGGTGAAAGATTGACATTTTAAGATCAATCATGCCTCTGCTTTGCAGGGTTGGTAGACTTAAAACAGGATAATGGAAATTAAGCAAATTTTCCTTTTTTTTGAATAAAAATATTCAAAATAGTTATATATTCTAACTCAGTATAAAATAAGAATGCTCTTCCCCCGGTTGGTCATTCTCATTACTATGGTTATATCAAGACTTTTTGATGTCAAAATTTCATCGTGTTCTATCTAAAAAACCCATTTTGAAAACACATCTGCTGTTTGAATAGCAGTATAAAGCAAAGGACTCTCACTTTTTTTTTCCATCCGAGCCAAGAATGTTTATTGCTTCTGATATAGTCACAGGTTACCAGCTTTTCCAGTGCCTTTCCATCATGATATAAGTCTCAGCATATTATCATAGAATACAGTTTAATTTTTTCCTCCTGTTTATATTATTTAGTAGTCCCTCTTCTTGTTCATAATGGTCTAATACCAATTGGATACCCTCTCCAAAAATCAGATTTGTTTGATTCTTTTAACTAATTTTAAACAATTTTCTAAAATATTAAGGGTCTCAGGACATTCAGTTAGTACACATTTATTGTAAGCCTACTATGTTCCAGGTGTTGCTGAAGGTGCTGGTATCATAGAATTCCAGGGAGCTTGCCGTTGTTGAAGGAGCACTAGATGAGGATCAAGAGATGCCTGCCATTCTTGGACCACTCTTACTTCTGAGCAGTGTGTGGCCCAGACAAGGCCATCTACTTCTGGGTTCCAGTTTTCTCACTATTAAAATAAGGGGTAGAAAGAGCTGCTCTTCCTTCAGACTGTAACATTCTGTGATTGCTGCTGATTAGGTTAATTTACTGTAGTGGAAACCCAGTGGCCTTGCAAAGGTGAATGTATTTATATAGCTTCCCAATGGGTCCTAATTCTAATCCAAGGAGCAGTTTTAGTGCTAACATGAATGCTTTTAAACCCAAGAAGACATTTAAAGGCAGAGTACACATATATTTTTTATTTTACTGTATATTTTAGCATTTTCTCTCCCCAAGTGCTTGCCTACTTTCCAGTTGCTAGGTAATATAAGGGAGTAGTCTCTAAGTATGGTGGGTTAATTAGAATTCTGAGCACCATGGTATACTCTCCCCAGGATAATAATCAATCAAAGTTACAAAAACAAGCAATATGTCCAGATAATTCTGGGCTTACAATAGTGACAGTTCATCAGGGCACATTAAAGCTTCCCAATTTTGTGTCATTTCACTTGTCCCAACAGCTTTCAAAGTGTTGAGACTCCCTATTATTGCTATTTATTTAATTGTGAGAATTAAAATGAATGCTTTCTGTTTCTACAATATTATAATGTTCCTTTTTTGAGAGACACTAGATATACTTCTAATATCAGATTTACATTTTTCTTCTGTTTTCTCATTACACAAAAATGTATAGTATAAAATGTTTCATATAATACATCTCAATTTGCTAAATATGAAACAGTTTATTATTGGGACCTGGCAGATTATTTGAAACTCAGCATGATTCTCCAATTTTTAATATAAAGAAGTCGGGTGGGAGAAGAATTTTTAGATCTTTTTTGATCTCTTTTTCCTGAATTTGTGGTTAATTCATTTCAATTTCTTGTATCTAAAGCATATAGTAACTTACCATACACCAGGGATAAGAGGAAGTACAGTTCACTGTTTACATTTCTTTTAAAAAGACTCTACATATACATCATACATAAAAAACTTTGTTTTAAATGAAGGTGAGGTAGTAAGGTAGGAGTTATATTGAGTAGCTCTCTCTATTTCCCTGAATTCCTAATAACATTTCATGTCTTCTTCTTTCTACTCTCTCACTATAAATATCAAAGCTGGTGACTGACTTAGTGCTGCCATTCACGCAAACTCCTCATATTTGCAAATCAGCTACTGATTCTGGGAACCATCTCCCTGTCTCCCACCCTCACTCACACAGTTTCATTAGGGGCCTAAGGGCCACAACGTGTACAAAAAATAACGTTGTAGAGCACACTGATTTGAATAGTGAAACTCAGAAATCAGATTTTGGACTCATTGCATCACCTCAGGTCCATCCCTGTGGTGCATGGTAGAAGGCAGCCACCCACTGAACATTTTGCCTGTTGAGAAGATGGCAAAAGGGTAGCCTGAACAGGTGACACAAATGGAGAGGGAGGACAGAAATATTTACAGTGAAGTTCCTCCCACAAACAAGAATTCTACTTCTTACTTCAAACATTTCTCTGTGAATATTATGTTTCAAGATACTTTACTTTTCTAAAATGAGTTACCTTCCCTAATAAAGATCCAGTTTAATATTCTATTACACCAGTGATTTTCAAACTTTTTCATCTCATGGCACACATAAACTAATTACTAAATTCTGTGGCTCACTAAAAATATATTGTTTTGCTGGTCTGACAAAGAAAATAGCTATAATTTTGATTCATTCACACCAGACAGCTATTGTTGTGTATGATCTTGTTATTTTTTTATTTGACCATCTAAGGGAAAAGAGGTGAGTGCTCCTGACTAAGTACTCAGTCACTGCATATTTAAAAAATTCTTGCACCACACCATTGTGCTTCTTGCAGGACACTGGTTGAAAATTATTGTATTACAGAATGAATGCATAAAATTAGATCCAACATAGTGGAGGAATGAGTGGAAGCTATACCAACCTCCTCCCAGGATCAGTCTGGACTTACAGCTAAATTGTAGAGAAATCATCCTGAATAACCAACTGAACACTAGCTGGAGAGAAGCCCTATAATGAGGGACAGACAGAAGAAAGCTCTTCACCACAATGAGACTGGTAAGGAGTACAAAGGAGGTGCAAGAAGGCTGGCTGGGCTCCCAAGGGTGGCAACTGAAGTTCCTGAGGGATATTGCAGTGGCCAGGGGTTCCCACTGTGGAAGTCTGGGGTCTAAACCCCAAGCTGGGATCCTCAGTCTCCAGCACCAGAGCTGGAAAAGAACCCAGAAAACACCTAACTGCGAAAAGCACCAGGGTTTCTAACTGCCAGGGAGAGATGGCTGAGACACAGAGAGCCTTTTAAAGGGCCAGTACACAAAAATTCATTTGCAGCCACTTACCCTGGGCTCCAGGAGAGGGAGGGCAGGGTGGACTAGAGATGCTTGAGGAGAGTCTGTGGTTGGTGGCTCTGGGGAGAGAACTGAAGGAACAGCTGCCAACTTTCTTAGGCACAACACTCCTCTCCAAGTGACATCAGCCTAAGGTGAAGAAATAGTGCTGCCCAAATAAATTACTCTGCCCCACCCTGTGGGGCTTAAGCTGGACTGCTGATTACAACTCAAGGCCATGTCACTGAGTAGTTTAACAACTAAGGCAGAAGATACAAAGAAGCAGCCAAAGTGAGAAGACAAAGAACAGATCCCAAATGAGAACACAAGAGAATTCTCCAGAAGAAGAACTAGATGAAATGGAGGCAAGCAATTCATTAGATAGAGAGTTTAGAGTAATGATTATAAGGATTCTCAACAGCATGAAAAAAGACATAGAAACCATGAAAAAAGACCATTTAGAAATAAAGAACGCAATATCTGAAATAAATAATCCACCGGAAGGAATAAACAGTAGGTTACATGAAGCAGAAGATCACATCAGTGATTTGGAAGACAAGGTAGGAGAAAACACCCAGGCAAAACAGCAAAAAGAAAAAAGACATTTAAAAAATGAAAGTTTAAGAAACTTTTTAGACAATATGAAACATAACAACATCTGCATCATGGGAATACCAGAAGGATTACAGAGCAAGCAAGGTGTCAAGAACCTACTTGAAAAAATAATGATGGAATACTTCCCTAATCTGGTGAAGGAAAAAAAAAAAAAACAGTACAGGGAGCTCAGAGAGTCCTAAACAAGTCTTACCCAAAGAGGCCTACACCAAGACACATCATAATTAAAATGACAAGGTTTAAAGACAGAGAGAGAATCCTAAAAGCTGCAAGAGAAAAGCAAGTAGTTACATACAAGGGAGCACCAATTAGACTGTCTCTGATTTCTCAACAGAAACATTTCAGATCAGAAGCATGAAATATTTGAAGTGATGAAAAGCAAGCACTTACAACCAAGGCTACTTTACCCAGGAAGGCTATCATTTAAAATTGAAGGAGTAATAAGGAGCTCCCAGACAACAAAAAGCTAAAGGAGTTTGTTAACCCCAAACCAGTATTGCAGTAAATGTTAAAGGGCTTACTTTAAGAAGAGGAAGAAGAAGAGGAGGAAGAGGAAGAGGAAAAAGAGAAAGAAAAAAAAAAAAAGAAAAGCAGAGGAAAATACCCTAACAATAAAATGGCACTAAATACATATCTATCAATAATCACCTTAAATGTAAATGGCTTAAATGTTCCAACCAAGCGAGGTAGGGTAGCTGAATGGATAAGAAAATAAGACTGTGTTCATGGATAGAAAGAAATAACATCATTAAAATGTCCATACTACCCAAAGCAAAAACCTATACATTCAATGCAATTCCTATCAAGATTCTAAAGACATATTTCACAGAACTTTAACAAATATTTCAGAAGTTTATGTGGAACCACAAAAGGCCCCACATAGCAACAGCAATCCTGAAAAAGAAGAACAAAGTTGGAAGAATTATGCTGACTAATATCAAACTATACTTACTATAAGGCCATAGTAATCAAAGCACCATGGTACTGACATAAAAACAGACACTTAGATCAACAGAATGAAATAGAGAGCCTAGGAATAAACCCACAAGTTTATAGTCAATTAATATTTGACAGAGGAAGCAAGCACATACAATGGACAAAAAAATGATTTATTCAATAAATAGTGTTGGGAAACTTGAATAGATACATGCCAAAAATAAACCTAGACCACCTTCTTATACCACACACAAGAGTAAATTCAAAATGGATCAAAGATTTAATGTTAGACACAAAACCATTAAAATCCTAAAAGAAAACATAGGTAGTAAAATCTCAGACAATGCTGAGAGTAGTATTTTATTGGATATATCCCCGCAAGCAAGGGAAACAAAAGAAAAAATAAACAAATGGGATTACATCAAACTAAAAAGGTTTTGTACAATAAAGGAAATCATCAATAAAATAAAAACACACCCCACAGAATGGAAGAAAATATTCACTGATATATCTGATAAGGGGTTAATATCCAAAATGTATAAACAGCTTAGAAAACTCAACACTAAAAAAAACAAACCACCCAATTAAAAAATGGGCAAAGGATCTGAATAGACATTTCTCCAAAGAGGACATACAGATGGCCAATAGACATATGAAAAGATGTTCAATGTCACTAATCATCAGAGAAATGCAAATTAAAACCACAATGAGATACCATCTAACATTGGGATGGGAGTAAAAGACAGAAAACTGTACTTGAACAACAATTAAAATATTTTTTTTAAAAAAGACCTAAATGAAAAAAACTAATAATAAATCAACAAACAAGTACTGGTGAGGATGTGGAGAAAGGGGGACACTTTTGCACTGTTGGTAGGAATGCAGCTTAGTGCATCAACTGTGGAAAAGTGTGCAGTTACCTCAAAAAATAGAAAATGGATTTGCCTTTGGACCCAGTGATCCCACTTCTGGTAATATATCCCAGGTAATCCAAAACACTAATTCAAAAGAACATAAGCACCCCTATGTTCTTCGCATTGTTATTTACAATTGCCGAGATATGGAAGCAGCCCAAGTGTCTATCAGTAGATGAGTGGATAAACAACTACAGAACATTTATGCATTGGAAACTACTGGGCAAAAAAAAGAAAGAAAAAGAAAATTTTACCCTTTGAGAAAATATGAATGGACCTAGAAAACATTATGCTAAGTGAATAAGCCAGTCAAAGAAAGACAAATACCATATGATTTCACTCATATGTGGAATCTAATGAACAAACTGAACTAACAAGGAAAATGGGGACAGACTCCTTGATGGAGAGCAAGGTGACAGCTTGGGGATGTGAAGATGGTGGTGAGGGAATGGAGGAATTGAGAAAAAAAGGAAAAAGGGCTCATGGACATGGACAACACTGTGATGATTGCTAGAAAGATGGAGGTATAAAGGGACTAAATGGTAATGGAAAAATACAATAAAGATTAAATTAAGAAATAAATGAATAAAATTTAGTGGATATATTGGTATGTGTATATACACATATATCCAGATACTATAATTTAGAAACATGGAAGAATACAATACTTATCCACAGTGATTAACATTTTAAGGATATATTTTATGCCAGGCACTGTACTAAGCACGTGTTCACTCTCTCTGTCTCTTTCTTTCTCTCTCTCTCTTTCTCTCATACAAACTATTATCAGGTCTACTCTATAGATAAGAAAATTGAGACACAAGATATTAAGTGCCTTCCTTGTCTGAGGTCACACAGCTAGAAGGTATCAATCAGAGCAGGCATGCTAACCTGGGCACTGCATTCCTTTAATTAATATTGGGACTCTCTGTATCACTCAACAAATGGCAGAATGTATGTGCTATTTTGGAATTTGGTTCTAAACATTAATTAAACTTGATGTTACTGTCAAACTTCTGGATTTTGTGATCATTCTATCCTTCCACAAAGTATAAGTTTCTAAGATTACAGCTTCTAGAAGCACACCTTCAAACTTCAGGCACTTGGACTATTCTGGCCAATATAATAGCATGTATGGCTTTTTAAATGTAAATTAAATTAACATAAACATCCCAGTAGCCAAATTTCAAATGCTTGACAGTAGCGTGTGGCTAGTGGTTACTCTTCTAGCCAACATAGCTATTGATCCTTGAGCCCCTTTCAGAAAAAAGGACATGTGTTACCAAACAAGGACATTTACTGAGTACCTGATCCTGGCCAGGTACTGTGCTAGGTGTTGATGATGCAATGATCAGTTAGATCAATGAGGGCACACATGAACTCTGCCCTCCCTGGAACTCAGAGTCTTTGCCAGAGCCAGTCACCAGAGTGACACTGCAGTGATAAAAAAAAAAAGTCTAATATACTAGGTGATATAGAAGACCTAGATGATGCAACATTTAACCCTGACTTCAGGGCAGTGTCAGGCAAGGCTTTCTGGAGAGTGTTTAGACTTAGGTTAGACTTGATTGTGAGAAGGCTCGTGAAACAAATAAGAGAGCAAAAGTGTTCCTGATTGAAGAACCAGCCTGTGTGAAGACTCAGGAGGGGGACATGCCATGCTTTGAAGAAGTTCAAAGAAGTCAGTAAAATTACTTTCTGCACTCTGTTTCTTAGGATCAGAGCTTAGGTAATTTTTTTCTAACTAATTTATGTATTTTTGCATTTTATCTGAGTTACTCAGCACAGAGGAATTTGAGAAAGAAAAAGCAGAGGACATTTCAGAGGAGGTATGCAGAGGCTAGAAGTGCCTAGTTGCTTCCTCTCACCACCCACAGTATTCCAATATGGTGATCGTATGTGGGCAGCAGCCTTAGGATGGTAACAACAACATGGCAGCCACTTTAGATCAAGGGCATGTGCCCAATACTATGCTGGGAAGTTCATTAGTAGTATTGTACTCAATACTCATCATAAGCCTGGCCATTTTTTAATATTTACATTTAGGTAATTATGAATTGGTAGAGCAACCCATGGTATAGAACAATCCAGACTCATGAGCTCTTAACATATCTGCTGAATTACCAGGTTATACAGGCTCACCAGGTTATGGCTTCTTCCCTGTTCCAGGTGAGTACTACCTAAGATGACCAGGTAGAGGCATGGTTCAACTAGCATGAACACATGGATGGATGGTCAAAGAGTGGAGCTAAGAAGAGCTTGTGCTGCAGAGAAATTAATTTGCACCAGACTAAAAATTAAAGTACAGTCCCCAGAAGAGAGAAATGAATTAGGGAAATGCCCTTTCTCTTTCAGAACAAACCTGTTAACCATTTACCAATATTAATTAACCCCAGTAAAATAATTTTGGTTTATAGAATTTCCAGAAAATTACTAACTAGACACTTGTATCTGTCATCTTATCCTGCAATGATCAGACTAATTCAAAACATTCATGACTTACAGTGAGATAGTTCAAGCCAACTTTCCTCACAAACTTTCCTCTAAGATTGCCTCAGTCTGTTAAAAACTGTTTTATAACTCAACTCAGCTAAGGTTTCAGTGGCACAGATCTTTGGGTAGAACTCTTTGTTCACGTGAAGCAGTAATTAAATGTGTGGGGCATGAAATAAGCAACAAGTTGGGCTTCAGAGCCATCTTACAATTTGTAAGCGATCCAAGATAGACCATATGCCTTTAAACTTAGACGACTGCATATGTATCCAGGAGAAAGCTAACTGCCATTTCTGCATGAAAGTCATTCATCAAAAGTTGAAATAAAAAAGCAGAATCATAGAAATGGAGATCACAAGGAGAGTTATCAGTGGGAAGGGGGAAGGGAGGGAATGGGGGAAAAGATACAGGGATTAAGAAGCATAATTAGTAGGTACCAAGTAGACAGGGGGATGTTAAGAATAGTATAAGAAATGGAGAAGCCAAAGAATTTACATACACAACCCCTGGAAGGAGGGGGAGTACCAGGCAGAGGGGGACGAAGGGAAAAAAATCGGGACAACTATAATAGCATAATCAATAAAATGTACTTTTTAAAAAAAAGGTGAAAAAATACAGATTTATGTAGCTTGTCTGATAAATATATGTTAATATATGTCCACTGAGAATGTAAACTGCCCTTAACTTTTCCTTTAGGGTTTCTGATTCAATTTTAGTAGAGAAAAACATTCAAACTGGTAACTCAAACTGACACTATTCTGAAGTAGCTCATTGCAATGGACTGGAGTAGCCATTTGGACAGAGTTTTTGTCTGTAACAAGGGTTGCCACCCATCTTCTTTCGGTTCTTTAAAGAAATTCCTTCCCTACTCCCATTGAAGCTGTTCACTAATGTGCCACTCTGACTCCTAAACAGGCTCACTGTGGCCTGGAGGAGGGGAATGTGATTGGTTCAACCATGAACATGTGGCATAGCAAGCCAATCTGAATCTTCCCTGGGATAACTATACGGACATGGGAAGGATAAAGCTTCCAACCGTGGGCTTGCTAAGCTGGGAGGATGTAAGAGTGAGGCTGCTTGTGGTCATCTAGCCACCATGTGAAAAGAGCCTGTGTACGAACAGTCAAGCAGGGAAAAGCAGAACTGGAAGATGGAGACGATCAGCTTTCTGACCACACTGTTTGGGCCTCCAGGTTCTGTCATGTCTGATGTCACTTCACGATCAGTGAATGAGTTAAGCAGTGTCTGGCAACACAGGAGGTGCTTAATAAACATTACTTGTCATCTCTTTTCCTCCATCTTTGACTTTGGCAGCTGCCAGACAAAAATTCAAACCAAATCATCTTCTGTTTCTGGCATTTAGAGGAACACCAATAAGACAGAATGGAAAATGATGAGCACAATGTCAGTACCCAGGGCAATGCAGTCTCCCTCTGTCTCCTACAGACAGCTCTTTGGAAATAGCCATTCTTTGTTCAGTACACTCTTATAGCTCAATAAATGGCCAGCCATAATCAAGCTGCTACAGAAAAATAACACTTTATTTCCTAGGGGAAGAAGGAGATGAGTTTGTCAAATTCTGAAGTGGAAACTACTACAGGAATCAGGCTGCATAAACATCTCAACAGGCATGCAGTATTCCACTGGTCAGTTGTAGGAAGGTACCAATCTATGCTTGTTGGCTGTTTGCCAGTGGCAACATTCAGTAGAAAGCAGGCAATCCAGAGTGCTAAAAATATAGAATTTATCAACTTGACACAGTGTTTAACCTCATGAAAACCAGACAGCATGGTGGTAATTGTGCTAAATATTAATAGTGATTTAAAATGCAGTTATGGTAGGGCAAGTAAAACCATTTCTACTGAGTGATATTTGCAAAATATGCACCCTCTCACCCCTACTGTTCAGATAAATTATTTGCTTGCACAATAAATGCTGGTGGTTGATGATCAAATTGGGTTGTTTATATGATACAGCTATGTAGTACAAAAATGTTAATTCCTGAGAACTTATGTTTGTGATATTTTCAGACTCAATAAGCAATATCATAAAAGTCATATAATTTAGAACTGGAATGGATCTCATAGATGAACGAAACCAAGTCTCAGAAGGGTTTAGTGAGTTATTTAATAACAAGATGACCTCAAGAATATGTCTTCTGGTTTTCAGTAGGACAGCTCTCTGTCAACTCCACCCTCTCATTGAGTGTAGCACAGGACATTAGACTTGGGAAGGATCCTGTAAGTCATCTAGTTCAACTTGCTCATTTGCAGGTATAGAAATGGGGCCCAGAGAGATAAGGTTCTTGCTAAAGGTCAGAAAGGAATTAGGTTAAAATGTGATGACTCCTGGACCAGTGCTCACTCCTTGTTGCCATGGATAAACATACTTTATCGAACTTAGTTGTAACCACAAGTCATCCCACCATTTCATTTCTGTCAAAGGGCAAGCAAACTTAGAAACACCTAGTCATCGCCAGAGAGATTTGTCAGCATGTAAGGTCTGGCAATAAAACATTTCAAGAGAAAACAGTATCTCTTAGTCAAGTTAGTGCATGGTGAAGTATAAATAAACACCCAAGCTGAGAGACTATAATCTGCCAGGTGTGTTGTGGTATTTTATTTTCCTGTAGTCACTGGGATGTAAAGGCTGCAGCTATTTCTGATACTGAAACCTCACTGGTTTCAACAAGAAGGCACTTAAATAGCCTAAACTTTCAAAGTTAGGCCCTAAAGCATCAAGTCTCTTCTTGGTTCTTGGTTTCTAATTTATTCTGATATGGTAGACAGGGTTAAGCATAGAGTATTTGTGTTGTTGTAGCTTAAAGTTCACTGCTTTCTAAATTCCTGTAGGATATGAATATATGAGGTAGAATCTGTAAGTCTACATAATTGTAAATAAGACTCTCTCTCTTTCTCTCTCTCTGCCCCTCCCCACTGAATATTAGAGGAGTTAGGTCATTCTAACTAAGGAAGAGGGGGAAGGAGAGAAGCAAGCCTCAGAGTTGCATGTCCGCCTACAGAAGAACATGAACATTGTTAAACAGCATTATAAGCTTGGCTTGGCTTCCCAGGGAAATGGTTGGTAGAGATACAAAACATTTTAATCCTTTCCAAGCAATGGTGTTCTGGGTGATAGCCAGGAAGGAGGGATCTTTTTTCTTTTTATTTATACCTATGAGCAACCTTGTACAGTTTTGAATTACTAATAATAAGAACCAAACTAATGTCAAATCAGGTTAATGAGGAATTATCAACTGCCTGCTCTATATCCACCATTGTGCTAAGCCCTACCAGAGAGAAAAAAAAATAATATTGCCCTTGAAGAGTTCACTACCTTCTTAGAACAACAATATTTACTAACAAAAACAATAAATGTTGCCGTCCCTTTGGCACAGTGAATTCTGATAGGGCTCTCCCTCATCTAGTGGGGCAGAACCCAGGGAAGCAGTTGGAAGGCCAGTGAGGAAAAGGAAGTAGTCCTGAACACCGGGGGCAGCCCAGGGGTGAACACTAGGACTGTCTCACAAGAACTCATAAATGGCATCATCTCCATTTTTTTCTTGCTTGCTTGGTCTTCCTGTCACAAAAACTCTTGAGGTTGCAGTTTATAGGGTCCCTCACCCCTTTGTCCTTATGTGGTCTGATATGTAGCTCAGAAAGTAGTCTTCTCAAAGTCTCAGAAAAATGGTGTGAAAGAGCCCCTTCATTCTTGTTCACAGTACCATCAATCTGGGACCCAGGGAGTGTTAAGGACCTGAACAGATACTTTCCTCTGATCCCGAGTGATGAGCCTTAGATCAAACCTGAAGTCTCAAGACTGTTACTATTGATAATAAGGATGAGGTTTTGTTGGTGGTGGTGGTTTCCTTATTATTTTATTTCCCCAGCCCATACATTTGTCCTTTATGCAAATAATTCCGTTGATAGGTGCAGCCTATTTGTTCCTCAGTTATATTCTGATTTACCTAAGTCTTGAATAAACAAAGCAGAGGCAATAGCCACAACCCTTGAACAAAGAATAATAGCCAATCAATCTTTTAATCCCTGTTGGAGCAAAGTGCATGTGCCTG
The DNA here is from genome assembly GCA_004027735.1 of Carollia perspicillata. Taxonomy (NCBI): domain Eukaryota; kingdom Metazoa; phylum Chordata; class Mammalia; order Chiroptera; family Phyllostomidae; genus Carollia; species Carollia perspicillata. The sequence continues at coordinate 31,108 of PVKM010004553.1, forward strand.
CCAGCTCTTCCTTCTAAACTGTTTATCTCAGGCTAATTATGGTTACTAGCAAGGACTTTGGAAACAGACTCAAGATACTGGTAGTTTCCAAATAAGTTCTTAAATTTCTCAGAGTCTCTGCTCCCTTATCTCTAAAATAGAGACAATAATAATTCTACCTCCTAACAACATCAGGAGGATTAAATGAAGTGCTGCAAAAAAGGTGCTAAATACATGGGTTGGCAAAAGTAGGTTTACAGTTGTTCTTATGGAAAATAATATAATGTGTAATAAATAATAATACAAGAATAAATACTGTGTTTTGTGTACTCACAACTGTAAAGCTACTTTTCCCCACCCATACTGTGCATGGCCATTGGTGAATAAGTAATGTTGGCTTTTATTTTTAGCATTATCCTTATCATTGGAAAAGTATTGGATGCTCTTTTCAGTTCAATTTTACTATATCGAAAAAATGTTGAACATGATTCAGAGGAAAGCCACAATCTACTCTGCTATTAGCAAAACAAGTGGAAATGCTGAATTCAAGACATAGACCTATAACAGATAAACTTTAACAGAACTTTTTATTGTTCAACCAGCAAAATGATGATGTCACACTATAAAAACAACAGCCAAGTAGCAACTTCTACCTCCACAACAAACCAATTGCTATTTTTCTATGTTTCTTTTTTATTTTGTTTATCATCAAACATAACTTTGCAGTTAACTTATAGCAGTTTGGATCCATCAAAAAGTGAATAGCCCTGGCTGGTGTGGTTCAGTGGATTGAGCAGCAGCCTGTGAAACAAAGGGTCACTGGTTCGATTCCTAGTCAGGGCACATGCCTGGGTTGTGGGCCAGGTCCCCAGGTGTAGGGCATGTGAGGGGCAACCACACATTGATGTTTCTCTCTCTCTCTTTCTCCCTCCTTTCCTCTCTGTCTAAAAATAAATAGATGAAATCTTTAAAAAAAAAGTGAATAAATCCCCTGATGAAAAATCGTCAACTGACTATCAAGTACCAGGCATTATTCTAAGGTATTAGCAACACAAAGAAGAAAACACATTGAAAATTTATAGTCAATCTAAATAAAATATTGTTTTTGTTTTGGTAGTATATAAATGTTTTTCACAGCATAAGGATTTTCACAAATTGCTGAAAAGAATACTGGAATAGTCAGGAAACAGAGGATAATGCATATTTCAGGGCTGGTAGTAAAATAGGAAAGTGACTGGACCAGTGCCTGACCAATCCATGCATAATAGCTAGGCTTATTCTAAGAGGCACAGGAATATCCTGTGTTATAAATCATTTGTATTACACAAAAGGTAAAGATAAGAATAATGAAAAGAATGAAAGGAGTTCATATAACACATGCATTATGAGATATCTGCAATAGTGATGACTTAGAAATAAAAAGAAATATAAAAATGTCTTTTTTTATTTTTAAAAAGTCTTTTTTTATGAAACACATTTTATAAAAATGTCTTTATTATTAAAAAAGAATAAAAAAGACAATAAAAATATAAAAAGGGGGCTTTTCATGAAATTAAGGCTACTAGGGAAATAATAAAGAAAAAAGACAATTCAGAAATGTAAAGCTAGTCTACGGCCATACCACCCTGAACATGCCCAATCTCATCAGAGATGTAAAGATAAAATTGTTTGTATTTTCTATTAGCTTAATATTGATAGGTACCAAAAATGGGAGATGTCAACCAAAAAGAGAAGTCTCTCCATCATTGGGAAAGTAAGAAATCAATTGCAATTTTAAAAAATTGTTAAACATTCAAAAGCACCACCAACAAAAACAATAAGAAAATAAGTAAATGAGATAAGTGGGAAACACTGGGTGCATTTTGTAGAATTTTTAAATCCTCTTTTTTACTTTGATTTATCTTATTGCTATTATTTCACTTCTTATGGGAATCACACAAACAATTAGGCAATGTACACAGACTCAATTGAGATCTTACTGATCCATGGGCTTTCTGGTAAGCATTTGTCATCAAAAAGGAAATTATATAATTGACCATCAAAATATCCACCTTTCTTGAGTCATAGCAAATTCTTACCCAGAATGAAAATGTAAATGTACTTTACTGGCCAAAGTAATACTTCTAGGAAGGTTATTGCTTGAGTTAACCAGTTTCCAGAATATTGCTAAAGAAGCAGGGTATGAGTCATTGTTGGGACAGGGGCTGGCACCGGTTGGATATTGGTGAATTGCAGGTCTTCTCCCTGGGCAATTGATGTTCATTACTCAATAATAGGATGGAAAATTTAATTGATGCCAATCATTTTACTAAAAGTCATCTAGCAAAACAAAACCCTCAAAATATCTTAAATGCTCATAAATTGAAGATTAAAAATTATAATGCACCCAATGCAATCAGCAACTAATCAGCAATTAAGATAACATATACACACAAATGTATTTAAATATTTTACATTAGTTATATGAGCAACTTGGAAATATATATGTGAAGATATTTTTGTATGATATCTATTATATAAAAATACTTTTATTATTTTATTTTATGAGCTAATATATAATCTTCCTTTATATGTATGCTTATATATAAAACATTTAAGATATGGAAAGATATTTCAGATATCTATGAAGTCAGAAATCTTTACTTGTATAGTAATGTCATGTGCATATGCTTTTTTAATGGAAATTACATGTGTACTATTATTTCTGGAAGGATACACAAGATGTTGTGAACAGTGACTAGAAGTGAGATTGTGGTAAGAGGTGTATTTGTGCTTTTTAGTTTATACACCTTTATATCTTTTAATTTTTTAGCCATGAGCATGAATTACCATAATAGGAAACTAGTTTAAAACTGAAAAATATTCAGTAAAAAATCATAAGGACAGTTAATAGCAAATAGCAAATATAACAAAGAAAAAATTAAAAACTTAATAAAGGGGAATCATTCTTTGGTAAAAAAATAAAATAAATAATTTTCAGTGAAAATAAATTTATCTCATGATTTTAAAATAATACGACCAGAAAATAAATGCTGAACAATACATTAAACATATTAGTTGCCATGTGTTAGCAGCATTAAATTACAAAGAAAATGTTAAACACTTAATGGTTCCCTTTCAGTTAATTGCTTTAATTATCAGGAATCAAATATATAAATGAAACTTTTCTCAAAGAACTTCGAGTTTCCCCATGAATGTGCATATAAAAGACAGAAGGCCTCTTTTCTTCTTCCCAACCATCCTGACACATACATAGCTCTGCCATGTACTGTCAACATATCCTCACTACTGCAGGGAAATTTGATTTCATGACCCACCAAAAATATGGACCTCTAAATGTAGACATACTTTTCATTGGAATAACTATTGCAATCATACCCTTACAGGATGAATAAAAATTCAAAGAGGTATATACAGTTTTGGAGTATGAAATGGTAATTTACATGTGGCACTCACAAAGGATAGGCTTTTGGGTAAAAGGAGCTGCTTGCTTGCTTTACCCCTTCCGGGCCAAATCATTTCTGAGTCATCGGATATCTCTACTGCTTCACTCCTTTTACTATTCACGTTACTATCATCACAGGGACTTCTTGTAATGGCCAAACTTTGAAATGGTAATGGATAGTACAAAATAAGAATGCCTAAATCCACACTGGGGAATGACTGTACAGGATCATTAATAGGTAAATTACACCTACAAATACCATATGGTTCCAATAGTAACGCTAAATCCTTCTCAATAGACAATGGGTAAAGACTTAACTGAGCTTTGTTTCATTTATATTCTCACCTTCTTCCATATCTTCCATTGATTCTCTTCCATGTCCTTTAGTTGTTAACAGTAACTGTTATTATTAATGATGATTTCTTATCACCATTTATTAAGAGCCTAGTTTATGTCAACCACTGTACCAACCATACTGCATATATTTTCCAAATTCTTATAATTCTACAAGGAAGTAAGGGCTCAGAGAGGTCACATGGTTAATAAGTAATAATGATAATTAAAAATAATAGCAAAGCTAAGATGGTAAACTTGGTGTACCAGTTAGTGTTCTGGGTTGCAAATGATAGGCTCTGATTCTGGTTAACATAAGCAGAACAATAATTTGTTGGAAGGATAACAGAAACTTCACAACTTTTATGTGTATCCTTCCAGAAATTATATATGTGTTTTTCTGCTTAAAAAAGTATCATATGTTCCTGGAGAAGTAGGCTCAAAACTGAGCAGAAAAACAAAAGAGAGGCCGGATAGTCAAAAATTCAGCCCAAGTCTTGCCATTTGTTCATGAAAGAAAGAAAATAGAAACAATGAATGGCCATCAAGGAAACTGGCTGAATCAATTATGGTGGAATTAATGGAATGCAATACAGCTATTAATAAAAATTAATAGAACACTCCCTGGTACCTTGGAGAAATTTCCACAAGGAGTTGCTGAATAGGAAAAGCAAGATGTCAAAAAGTATCTATACAATGATCCCATGTTTATAAAACATGACTAAGCATATTTATATATACATACATGACTTTGTATATGTTCACATATAAATACATTATATGGAGAAAAATATAGAAGGATATTTTCTAGGTGGTTGCCAAGAGTGATTGGCTGGATTGGGGAACACAATTACAGTTGATGAAATCAAGTAAAAAAAAGAAAGAACTAAAAAGACACACATATACACACGTGTGATTACATTTCTGCATTTATGTAAAGTTATAATATATAATAATTTTTAAATGTCAGAGGAAGGGACTGGTAAGGATTGTTTCACTGCTGTTGCCACTATGAACACGAGCTCTCTGCCTCTGTGCCTTTTCTTCATCCTTTGCTCCAGAAGTAGATCATCTACAGATGAAGATCTGGGCCTGGACCTGGGCCTGTTTATTAGTCAGCTCAGCTGCATAACAAAATTCACTTCACACAGTTCTGGAAACTAGAAGTTCAAGATCAAGGCTCAGCTGATTCAGGTTCTTATAAAACGTCTCTTTCTGGTTTACAGATGGCCACCATACCACTATGTCCTCACATGACCTTTTCTTTGTGCCCCAGAAGAGACCTCTCTATCTATCTCTCCCTCTCTCCCTCTCCCTCGACCTATTCTTATAAGACCATCAATTCTATTAGGTTAGAGCTCCACCCCTAAGACCTCATTAAACCTTAATTAACTCCTAAAGATCCTATCTCCAAATTTAGTTCCATTGGGGATTAGGGCTTCAAAACATAAATTTGAGAAAGGGGAGTAAAATTCGGTCCACAGCAGTAAACCACCTTCTTTACTTTCTCTTTCATTCTAGGAATGTAGGCCCTGACTTTTACTAGGCTCATATATGCAGTGGCAGATTCTCCAAACATCTAAATGCAGTTTGGCTGGATGATGGAAGACATTTGGCAAATGTTCATGCCTCTAAAACCTATACATATTTTTTACTACTACAGGTTGTTTTTCCTACAGAGGCTCAGTCTCTCTGTTTCAATGATGTATATTCAGGCTTTAGGTATAGAGTCTGTAGCAAGTATATTTCTATTGCATTAGCTACCACTATTCCTAATTTGTTATTGCACACATTCAAACTTAATTTTCAGTATTATTGCTTTTAGTTTTTTGGGGGGGGTGGTGGTAAGGGTGGGTTGAGGAGTATCTTCTCTATTTCTCTCTCTGCTGTGCTGTGATAGTGAGAAAGATTACATAGACCTGGACTGCTGTAGAGGAAATATTAATTTATACTCAAAAAAGACAAGCAACTTTCTCTGAGAAAAAATTATTGGCTATAATGCTTCTTTTTATATCACACACCAAATGCCCGTTGACTATACTCACTTGCAATTTTGCTATTTAATTACTTCATATCCACTTTAATGAATTAAGCCACTCTACCTGGAAAGTATTATTTTTGTTACCCCTTGGTAGGCCAAAAATCCAAAATAACTTCTCACTGTCTAGTCCAAACACATGAAGCTAACTAAGATTGGTGTACTCATTACAAATGCATAAAAATTATTGAATCTTGGAAATCTATTGAACATATGAAACAAATATTACATAATAGATATAAAAAATCAAAACCATGTTTAATAAAAATGCCTTCGGAAAAAAGTGAACCAGAATAGTGCAAAACAATGTAAATATCATGCTGCTGTATGTGTGGGAAAAACAAGAAATAAGAAAACATTCATATATCTATTTATCTTTATAAAAGGAAACATAGGAAGGAGTTATGTTGAATACCTAACTCCTAGTACCAAAGAATGTGACCTCATTTGGAGATAGGACATTTAAGGAGGTAATTAAGTTAATCTGGGTTCTAATCCAGTCTGACTGGTTTCCTTATAAGAAGAGGAGATCAGACACACAGAGAAACACCTGTATGCACAGAGGGTGGCCACATGAACAGGCAGCAAGAGGAGGGCCCAGCAGGAAGTCCTCAGAGGAAGATAAAACTGCCAGTGCCTTGATCTTGGATCTCCAGCCTGCGTAACTGTAAGAAACAAATTTCTGGTGTTAAGTCACCCAATCTGTGGTATTTTGTTATGGCAACCCTAACAAACTAATGTAAAAGGATAAACCAGAAAACAATGAAGTTGGCCACTTACAATGTGCATGGGAAATGGGTAAGAAGGGATATGAATTGGAGTTTCACTTCTTTCATTATTATACTTTTTTTGCATAGGTTTGCCTATTGGAAGCATGTTAATGTTCTACAAATCAAGAATAACATTAATTCAACAAGGATGAAAAGGGTAAAAAACTAAAATGAAAAACACTGCAACAAACAATCTCAAATGTGTGCCATCACTATGTTGAAAGAGGGTGGAGAGCTCTAATTCAAGTAATTTATAAACAGTGGGTGACTATATACCCTCAGTCTTGATTGAGAATTGGAATATGGTGAGCATTGAAAGCCACTCCTGACCTCTCTCTAATAGGTTTATTTATTTGTTTTGTAGTTTTATAGGCAAAGCAATTTTGAAACCATTTAAGATGTAATATAAAATTAAACAGGTGAATAAATGTATTGATGGTGATGAATGAGAATTACAGGCATCAGTATAAATTCACAATTTCTAAAATATGTATGATCTCACCTATAAGTGGAACCTAATCAACAAAACAAACAAGCAAGCAAAATATATCCAGAGACATTGAAACAAAGAATAGACTGACAGTAACCAGAGGAGAGGGGAAAAGGGATAATGGAAGAAAAGAGGGGAAGGGCCATCAAGGAACATGTATAAAGGACACATGGACAAAGCCAAAGGGTATAGGTATGAGGGTGGGAGGCAAGGATGGGTGGGGTGGGGTGTGTAGGGGGAAAATGAGGACAGCTGTACTTGAACAACAATAAATAAATAAAATATGTGTGTGTGCATAGACATATCTGAGTGCACATGTATATGCCTAAGCATACATATATGTACATGATTATCTCTACGTACAAGCATATATTTTCTGGAATGGTCTGGAAATGAGAAGATAACAGTAACAATGAACACACTTACCATGCATATTTTGGTGTCTACGGGGTCTGACACAAAAACATCCCTTTCTAATTACAGAATCATAAGCATGTAATTCTGTAACATAACAACATCACGCTCAAGCACACCATATGACATTTTAGATAAAATGTTCAAATTAAAACTATAAATTATTGCACCCATATTATTACCCTACCAACAACATTCAAGCACGCATTACTTCTGCCAGACCCTTTATATTTTTAAAGGACACAAGGATTTTTAGAGAAATGACTGGTTATAAGACCAGGGCAAAATAGGTACAAGATGGCCCTACAACATTTTGTTGTGCCAGAAATAAAGGAAGTTCCTTTAAAAGATAGAGGCCAATTTGAAAGGGTTGACACGGGCCAAATCTGGTACAGTTTTAGTTCCAAAATAACTGAATACAGGAATGAATTATAAAACAATTATAAGATAGGAATCCATGTGTTCATATTGATAATAAGTAGATAAATTGATAAGGGTGAAGGAGGGCTCTTATTTACAGCATAATGCTGAGTGTCAGTGGCAAACGTGGAAGGAGGGCTGGAACTGGGTAAATATTAATTTGTAAAGGTTGGTCCATGCAAGAGTCACCAATGGATGCTAAATATAGGGATAATTTTGGTGAGAAACAGGATATTTGCATGGTCTTCAAGAAATCCCCATAGGAAAAAATTATTATAGCTGTAGTAAACACATAGTACTACACCTTCACTGTGTAATCAAAAGTAACATCACCAAAGAAGGGCACATAGACATCATGTGCTTCCAGATATGGTACCTTGAAAAGGACACAACATTACTCATGTGATATTCTGACCAGTAATGCATAACCTGAATTAAATCATGAGAAAATATCAGAGAACTCAAAATGAGGGATATCGTTGTGTATTTTCGTATAGTTAAAAAAAACTAATATAAGAGAGAAAGAAAACCTGTAAAAATATTCCAATGAAAGGCTGACAACTAAATGCAATATTTGATCCTAGGGTGAATTCCAAATAGGGGCAGGGGGAAGGAAATGCTATAAAGTGTGTCAATGAAAAAAGTGGACGTATAGATAGATGGTGGACTAGGTAATAGGAATCTTTCATTGTTATATTCACTGAAGCTGAAAACTATATGGTGGTTATTTATGTAAAAGAATGTTTCTGATAGTAATAAACAAATACAAGAATTTAAGAGTAAAGAGCATGATGTATACATGTTACTCTCAAACTGTTCACAGAAAGGTATATATACATATGTATGCATGTGCACGTGAGAGAGAGAGTGAGTGCACAAATAAAGCAAAGGGAGCAAAATATTAACAATAGGTGAATCTGGGAAAAGTGAATATAGGTATTTTCTCTAATCTTACTCTTGTATCTTTGTATAAGTTTGAAATTATTTCCAAATAAAAAGGTTTATTTTGTTTGTTTGCTGGGACTTGCTTATGTGTCTCCTATGTCTGAGAAGAATGCTTTAAGAAAAGGGCTTTTCTTTTTTCTTTCTTTTTTTTTAATCTGAAAAGGTCCCTGTTTGGGAGTCTGTGTTCTTGAAGTGAACTACCTTCTTATCTTTTAGAGGACACTCATCTATGGAGAAGTGGCAGGAGTGAGAAAAGCAGCTAAAGAAGCTGCTTATGAGTGCTATTTTGTTCTGGAAGAAGATTTTTTTTTTACATTGAGGAGTTGTCAGCTCAAGAATGAACAAAATGTTAACAAAAGAATATAAGATTATAAATATAGATAGTTATAGCATAATTATTTATAGCTTTAATATTTTATGTTAGTTTGCAATGAGGGTAATGATAATATTATTTTTTATAACTTGACTTTTGTTAAGTACTTTGTATTTTGGTGAGAATGATAGATACTAGAATTCATTCTTTTGTTCCCTTCAGTTTCCCTTCCTGCTTTAAATCTAATCTATTAGAAAACTAATGATATGTCATTGATTATCCACCAGCTGTAATATCAAATATTAAAGTGGAAACTGACTTTCCCTCTTGTAAGTGGTTTTATGAGACCTGAAAAAATAATCCAGATTTTTTAAAAAGTCCAGAAGGAGCTAATAAAATGCATCATTGTTTAATTTTGGTCATATTTATTATTAACAAAAAGGGTATTAGCTGGGGAAATAGCCATGCAACTATTATCATGCATTTACATCAAAGAGTTTTTATGTTAACTTATACAATATCTGTCCAGAAAAAGTCCAGCCATTGTTAATGTAACAAGACCAGTTTTTGTAAGATCATTGTAAACTGGCAGCCAATAAGAGTGAAATGGAATGCACATGCATGAACAGTGACGACTTCACTGTACTAGTCAGTGGGGGCAGTAGACACCGTTAAGTGAGCGTGCATACTGTTTGGGCACCACTTTAAAAATGACTGAGGGAGTAGAGCAACAACTCTGCAACAAATTTTGCATTAAGCTTGAACATTCCTCCATGGAAACTATTCAGGTGATTCAGAAGCTTTGAGGAATGATGCAATGAGTGCAGCGCAAATACAAGTGTGGCACAAAGACTTCAAAGATGGCTGTGAATCTGTTGAAAGTGATCCATGTTCTGGAAGGCCTGCAACAAGCAGAACACCTGAAAATGTTGAATGTGTATGGGCTGCAATCAATAAAGATCAGCAACTAACAGTGTGAGAGCTAGAAGCTGATCTGGGGATTCCAAAAACTACTAAGTCTGAGATTTGGACACAGGCTCTTGGCATGAAATCTGTTGTGGCAAAATTAGTTCTGCAGCTTCTACCAGAGCAGAAGGAACATCATGCTGCAGTTGCTAATGACTTGACTCAAACCACTACCAATGAATAAACTTTCCTCAGGAAGTTCTCGTGGACACAGCTATGATCTGGAAACAAAGGCCCAGTCGTCCCATTGAAAGTCGCCTGGTTCTCCACACCCAAGAAGGCGAAGCAAAGTCACAGCAAGATCAAGGCCATATTAACTGCGTTTTTTTATTGGGAAGGTGTTGTCCATCATGAGTACATTCCTCCAGGCCAAACAATTAATAAGGAATACCACCTCAGTGTTCTTTGTTGGTTGAGAGGTGCAACATGATGCAAACAGCCTCAGCTATGAACAACAGGCATTTGGAAGTTTCATCATGACAACACACTATCTCATGCATGTGCAGAGTATTTTTGCAAAACATCAAGTCACCAAGGTGACTCAGCCCCCTTACAACTGAGATTTGGTTCCTTGTGACTTCTGGCTTTTCCCAAAATTAAAATCAACTTTGAAAGGGAAGAGATTTTAGAGCGTTGATGAGATTCAGGAAAATTCAAAGGGGGCATCTAATGACATTGCCACAGAGCATTTTGCAGTGTTTTGAATAGTGGAAGAGATGCTGGGAGAACTGTGTGAGGTCCCAAGGTGCCTACTTTGAAGGGGTCTGAGTTGTTATCATCCTGTGTACAATATTTCTTGTGTCTTGTATCTTTTTAATAAATGTCTCTATTTTTCATAGTATATGGATGGATACTTTCCAGGCAGGGCTCACATCTTCTTCCCATCAATATTAGACATAGTAGTGAAGGTACAACTGAATAAATATCTGTCCTTGAAATTGTGAGGAATTTGTTAAACCATGCCCTAAATTTAATTCTCACGAAATCATAACACTTGTTTTTCCTCAAAAACTTAATGATTAGAAGTCATTACCTGTCTGTGGGATACTGATACTACCTTATGTTCTTGAAGAGCCTAGTAAAGATGTGACCTCTGTCCTGAGTTTTATATTTCAAATTCCTTTAAGAGGGAAAAATGACTTCAAGATCTGGTCACCATTTCTCAGCTGTCAAGAATATCTTTTCTTTCTGGTGGTAAAGAAATATCACATTGCACTGCTTTGTTTCAAGGTCATCTGTCAAGAGTCTCAATTTACCTGCAAGTCTTGATGGATCTTAAACATCAATAAGTGGCTCATTCTTACCTTGTAATATAAAACTGAGACTGTTCTTATGTCATGTAATGAGACTATGAGAGCTTTTTAGCAGTGTTAGGAGTAAACACTCGAAAGCCTCACATCTAGTTCTTTTTTCTCTCTCTCTGGAAAGAGGACAAAGATACCTCCTCCTAAGGAATAGAAACTCTCTGGCATCATCTCTTTGTCAGACAGTTTACTTCAGAATGAAGCAGTAACCTTTCTTATATAGAGAATGTTTTTGAAAAACTGTTTTTGTCCCTATTGTGAAAGAGACACTATCCCTGCCTGGACTACCCATAAAACATCCCTTTTGTGTACTTCCTCCCTATTTTCATAGAATCTAAAGCATTCTTTTATATCAATATACCGAATATAGCCATCTGGATTACACAGTAGTGGGCAGTTTATTAAAGGGAAGTTTTAAATAGAAAACTATAAGACCTGTTTTATTCTTTGCATTGCCACTGTAAGAACATCAAATGTCAATGAACTTATTTTTGTGTGATTCTGGGTTCCTCTTTGCTATTGTATAGAATGTAAGCTCAACAATTCTTTGTGAAGTTAAATTCCTCATGTACTTGTTGTTTAATGTCTATAGAGTTTCTGATTTGCAAGAAGTTATGGAGATCTGTTTCACAACAATATGAATATACTTAACACTACTCAACTGTATATTTAAAAATGGTTAAGATAGTATTTTTATGGTTTTTAATCACAATAAAAATAAACAAATGAATAAATAAAAATTTGAGAAGAAGTAATAAATTCTCATGTCCATTCCAAGGAAGCCAAAATAGGCTAAGATATGATTGGGTAAGTTATTTAATGCATTTTTCATAATTATGCTAATCACTATAGCATTTTGTCAGGGCACTCTATTTTAAGTAGGCTGGCTCTTTCCTTTTTATCTCCCTCTATGCCATTATGTTTTATTTATCAGAGGGTCATAAAATTTATTCATTTATTTATTTAGCCATCAAAAATACTTATGGAGGACTTTCTACATGCCAGGCACTCTTCCTAGTGTAAGAGAATATTCAAATAAGTTTAAGAAAAGGCCCTTGGTTGCAAGAATCCTATGCTGTTACAGAGACATTAAGACATGCTCTCAGAAACCCACAATAGAGAGCAATGCTATTTGAGTGGTAAAGGGAAGGGAACTCTGTATTGATCATCTAAATGCATTCACATGTGATCTCATATCGTTCTTACAGCCATCCTCTCCCAGGAGTATTGTCATTTCCTCCACCCCTGAACTTTTTTGCATAAAAAAATGAAAAGACTTGCCGAAGGTCATGGGATTTTAAAGTGGATCTGTCTGAGCCCAAAGCCCATGTTCATTTTGGTAGGAACATAGGCTTACACTTTCAGGAAAGGGAAAGGCCACTTTAAAATTTGGTTGAATGGGAGTGAGGATGTTCCAGGGATAAGGCACAGGGAAAGTGTGGTGGGAACAGGAGGAATTCACTTGGGAAACATGTTGCAAGGAATACTGTTGATCAGTTGTGAAAGATGAGGCTAGAACTAGCAGCTGGGCCTAAGGAGTAAAGACATTTAGTGGTAGACTGTGGAGACTGCACTTCATGCTGCAGCCAACAGGTCCTCTGGAAAATTCTAATCAAGGACATGGGATGATCAATGTCATCTTTTAGAAAAACATTCTGCCAGTAAGAAACATTAGCTATTCTGTCATTTCCAGTGCAAGGCATACTTTTGGTTTCTGGGTTGGCCAATTATACTTTTTGCGGTATGTGGTAGATATGTTCATTCCTTCCTGTGTGAGACTCACAGCTCCTTCTTAGTTCTAAATGTGTCATGGAGAAGTGCTTCTGTGGCCAAGAAGAAAAAGGAGAGGGCAATAAAAGGGTAGATTCAAACTCATTATACTGCAATTAAAATAGTAATTTTACTCCCTGATTAAAAGAACAGAATAAGCATTTGGTACATTCTTACATCTCACAATAAATCAATTGTCCATTCTGAGGGGATGAATGACAGAAGAGATTCTGAGATCATTGCTACTTCATAAGTACCGTTCAAAACCTCATATACATAAAAGTTCTAGAAGGTCTAGATGAAGAAGTGTAAAGGGGTCACATCCAGCTTAAAAGAGAATGGCATTATTGAAGCTTCTGTGGCATATTAGAGGGTAAGGGTAGGAGTACAATGTTAGGAGATGCAGATATGCCCAGACATTGCAGGAGCGTCCAAACCCTGCACCCAAACTATCCTTGATTTTCCTGTATTAGAGGGTAGTATTTCTTTCCTGGTTGCAAATTGGAGTCACCTGGAGAGTTTTTGGAACACATACCCATGTCCAGGACCCACCACCATGGGGCTGTGAATTAATGGAAACTATTTTTTTCTTATTTAAAAAATTAGGTTTAATTTACATAAGGTAACATACACAGATTTTGCTCTACAATTTAATGAGTGGATCCAGTTTTTAAATTTGAGATGCCATAGCCCTGGCTGGTGTGGCTTTGTGGTTTGAGTGCCAGCCTATGAACCCAAAGGTCATTGGTTGGATTCCCAGTCAGGGCACATGCCTGGGTTGTGGGCCAGGTCCCAGTTAGGGGCGTGCAAGAGGCAACCAAGAGGTGACCAATCCACGTATCTCTCACCATTGATGTTTCTCTCTTTCCCTTTTTCTCTCTCTAAAAGTAAATAAATAAAATCTTTTATTAAAAAATTGAGATGCCATAAAATTCAGAGGTGTACAACCTTTGACTGTTAAGCAGCGAGTTGAGCATCTATAGGGCAAGAAGAAATTCAGAGACTAAGCAGAAATGGAAATGATGATTAAAATTATCTTTAAAATTTGTGCTACATTTACTCAGAGGGTACAGTTTGGCAAGAGTCATTACATATTTTTTTTAATTTCCTTTTTTGGCTATATATCCTAGAACCCTAAACTAACAATGTACATCAATGAACTGTGGGAAGACCATGCATCATGAGGCCAAAAGATTTTTTACTTTTGTGATTCATGCCATTATATGACCTGAAGGCTCGTTTTGGTTGAATAGGAATATGTAGGAAGGGTGAATGCAGAAGGCTGCTCTTGGTGGTATGATCTGGGCCTCTTAGCTTTAATAGAAACACTTCATTTCTTCTGTTCTTCTGTACTAGGATATGGAAGAGGGAGTGGCACAGGGTATTCTGCCAGCGCCAGCCTGTCTTAAGGAAAAAGATTTGCCTGTGCCCTGCTTCTAAGAGTAAGATCCCAGAGAATAGCAAAAAGTCAATCCCAGAAGAGCATGAAGGAAAGGAAAATAGAACCAGGAATTTAAGGCATTGTTCAAGCTTCGTTCTCACAATTAAAACTGCTTCTGAAATACAGATGAGAAAGAATATCAGAAATTTTGTCAGTATAAAAAAGAGTGATTTTGCTAAACATGTAAACAATTAAACATGCAAGATATAACTTTATTGTTTGATATTCATTTATGGCATTCTTTCTGGAAGAGCTGATGACACACTAAAACCTAATTTCTGGAACCAGTTTTTGGAAGCTTAGATTTTTAATTCTTATTCATTATTGACAATAAGCAAACAAACTCTTAATGACGCAGAAAAACTACACATGACCTCCATTTCAACTAGCATTAGGCTGAGAAAAATATTTAGTCCTAATTTTAAAATTCTAATTTCAGAGAAATGTTTAAATTGAGTGAATAAATCATATGTAAGTTTAGCTAGCTAAAAGAAGATTTTAGTGCATCAAAATGAAAGCATAGCAATGAAGCAACACTACAGAGCCACGGTTTCCCCTCAGAAACCCCATATAAAAATGGGAGCTGAGGGGAATAACTAGTGAAAATTTACTATGTTTCAGGCCAGGCTCTGAGAAAAGTTCATTGCATGGATTTTCTCATTTAATTCTCACAACTCTTTCGCTGTAGTGGGTCTGTTATTATTCCTGTTTCACGGAGGAAGGAACTGAGAAGTTACATAACTTTTCCAAAATCTACCACCTAGCAGGGGCAGAGGCATGACTAGAACTTAGGCAGTCTGATTTCAGACCCAGGAGAAGCAGAGCATTAATACACGTACATCAAGTCTCCACAATCATGTTCAATGCACAGCATCAAAAATACAGTCGGTAGTCCCTGCTGGAGCCTGTTCAAAAGCAGGATAGGAAAGGCAGGGAGCTGAGACATATCAATGGCTCACCTCCCCTAACCCTTCCAGCTTTGGCCAGTCCTCACCAGAAGCATCAAATAATTAGGTAGTTGTTTGTGTTTCTTCTCTGACTTTTCTCCTTCCTTTAAGTAGCAGGTTCAAAGAGACCAGGACAGTCACAGTAGCAGACAGGAGCAATTCTTGAGGCAGCTCTTCTTTGTCTATCACCCTATAAAGCTGGGGATGTTTCAGAACGTTGTCAGCAGTAGGCCCGAGTTGGACAGGGCCTAGGCTTAGATAAGCATTTCTGAGGAGGCCTCTCTATGCGTGAGCATCTCTGCCACAGTTTTCACTGTGCCCTTAAATTTCACTAGTCAACCGTGAAACCAAAGGAATGTATCTGGAGAACAAAGGACAATAACTAAATTCTACATAATAGTTACTGCAGGCTGCAGTTCTAAGCACTTCACATACACAACGCCCTTTGTCCTCATTCCAGTCCTGTGAAGTAGGTATAGAGGTGACCAGCTTGTCCCCATTTACTTGGGAGTTCCTTGGTTTGAGCAAAGTCCTGTGGCTCAAGACCCTCCCTAATCCCAGGCAAACTGAAATGGTTAGTCATCCTAGGTAGGTACTATTACAGATGAAAAACAACAAAGGGTTGGAAAAGTGACTTGCTCAAGATCATAGCCTTAGCAAGTGGTAGAGTCAGAATTTGAAGCCAGAAAATCTGGCTCCAGAGCCTTCATTCTCAACTGAATAGATATAAATGGTTCTTTCTTGAGAACAAGGGAGCTTAAAGATAGATTAATAGCAGTGATAATAATATCAGCGCCAGACATTTGAACTGGGAAATTGGAAAAGGGAAGAGACATTATTGGGACACTGTGTTAGGCAGGCCTTTGTTTGCATGATTTTATTTAACCTTCACAGCAACCCTAGTAGACATCATCATTCCCATTTTATGGGTAAGTAAACAGAGGCTCGAGAAGGTTAAAAGTTTTACTTAAGGTTAGAAAGGTATGAAATGTACCAATTGATTACAAATCTAATTCTTTTTGTAGCTGAAGTCAATAATTACTTCATTGTATCTTGCTACCTCTAACAAAAACTTATATTTGCAGAGCACTTTATAGTTTACAAAGCCCCATCATATGCGTAATCTTCTTTGACTCTTATGAACTCACTGAGGAGGGCATAGCAGTAATCACATTCTCACATGTGAAGACACCCAAGATCTGAGAAGCTACATGTTCTCCCACAGTCACACAGATATCATGTGATTGCACTGAGACTAGAAGCCAAGTTTACTGAAAAGTTAGTTACAGACTGAGTGTTTGTGTTCCCCTAAATTCATATGTTGAAATCTAATTGCCAGTAAGATGGCATTAGAAAATGATTAGGTCATGAGTGTGGAGCCCTCATGAGTAGGCTGGGGCCCTAGTAATAGAAATCCCAGTGAAGTCCCTTCTTACCTCTTCCATGTTAGGGCACAGTGGGAAGACAGCCATTTAGGAACCAGGAAGCAGGGTTTGCTGGTGCCTTGATCTTAAACTTCCCAGATGTGAGAAATTTCTGTTGTTTATAAGCCATTCAGTCTATGGTAACTTGTTATGGCAGCCCAAATGGACTAAGACAGTTAATGGTCTTATATTATTTTTCCTAACTTTTTTAGAATATGTTCTGTAAGATATCCATGAACATGCACGACAGAAGGAAATGGGTGAGGTAATGGGTGTGAGATACAGAGTAGAGCACATGGTAAGATCCAGCTGCAAGAAGAAAAGTGACAGAATGAATAGGCGAAGTGGCAGTTCACTGTACAAACTTTTAAATATGTAATCAAGGAGGGGCCGGGCGGGAATAGGCCTAGGATTTTTTTACTTTTCAGCAAAGCCCATAATAATAATACATGTTTTGTAGAAAATCTCTTCTGTATTCAATTCATTCATTCATTCGTTCATTTAACAAATACTCAGTGAACACCTAACATGTACCACAAGGAGAACAAAAGAGTAAACAATATAGGTACAGCAGGGCAGCTGGACCCCGGGAGCTTGTGGTGTGGTTTAAATACTACCACCACTAATTATTCATGCCAACCTTGGCTGTTCTCATACCTGTTGGGGGTAGAGGACAGCTAATAATAGTCCTACTCATGGCTTACTGTATATACGCTGCTAAGATGATCACGATTGGCTCACAAAATTTCTGAAAATTTAATAATCAGCTGTCCAGGCTCAGCACACCATGGAAAGTATCCCCTATCTCACCCACCTTACCCTCATGTAGTTAGGGGAAATTATTATTCTTTACAAACTCTAAAGGGTCTTAGAACCAGGATTGCATTTCCAGTGCTAGGAGAGTAGTGTGAAAGTTGGGAAACTATAGCTTGGATTTTCGCTCAGAATGAAAGAAGTAAAGGTCGGGGAATTTGGTCATACTCCAAAGAATATCTATGGAGCCCTAAGAGAATAAAAGCTGGAGCAAATTTGGAGCCTGCCTACAATTTGGAAGTGTTTCCCTACTCCAGGAGATGGACAGCTTCAGAAAGTCTGATTTCCCCACAACTTAGCTTTAATCTTTCAGGCCCATTTTATTACATAAGATCCTTCCTTACCTGAGAGATCTAACCTGCTGATCCATGAATATGGGTCAGTATATCATATGGGTCTCCTTCTTCTGGTAATAGAGCCTTAAATTTGTTATTAAGGGCTTGGACACAGAGCAGGAGCTGGGTTCCGATGAGAGAAACTTGCTGGGAGACAATATAGGTGAGAACCTAGACGGTACAGTGGGAACCTGGAAACCAAAACCGCATGAATCCTGTTTCATAAGGTGGACTGGGGCTGGTGACATAGGCACATTTTGAGCTATCAACAGATGTAAAGTGGTAATGACAATAAAAGCGGGTCAAAGCTCCAGGAGTAAGGTAATTTGGAAGGCTTTTTTTATCCTCCTATCTTTTCTAATAACCCTGCAAAAGACATTTGACAGCAAATAAGAGTTTATAGCTATTATGGCTCCCATAGAGATTAAAGGGTAGTCTTGGCAATATTCTGCAGAATTTAGCAGCATGTGTAAAATTACTCATGGCAACCCTTCTCATTGTGTACACTTTATTTATTTATCTTTAACCATGGTATGAGACTGAATTCTTCTAGATGCAGTAAAATCAACCACCAGATTGCTTTTCAGTGATAGTACAAAAATTCCTGCCCACCTAAGGAAGAAAAAGCATTACTAGTGATATTTGGTACCTCAAAGTTCCTGAAGACCTGCTCAATTGGAAATTTTTTACCTAATGTTTGAAGGCATTTAGTAATCAGAAACTGTTGCAAGTTTATAATGAGAAATTGGTCAAATGAGTTGATGTTGACAATATATTTAATTCTTTCATTATTATAGAATGTATAAACAAAACTGGGTACTTTACAACTTTTACTTGAGAAATAATGACCAAAAATACCCCAATAACTGGGATATGATTAGATTTTGCCTGGTTAGCTCAAGGATGATCCCATGTCAAACAGAAGTTGCTAGTCACACAGGTAAAAAGATGGTGGTGAAGGAGAAGAAGTGCAGTTTCACTGTGATTTTATATGGTTAACATTTCAATACCATAGTTTATCACCATCTGTTCATCAATAACTTTAAAATAATGTTCAACTGGTAAAATAAACGAACATATGCATACAAGCTCTTCTGAATCAACATATTGTAGGAAACTTGGGGAAAATTATGATGTCTTCTAAAATAGTCTCAAGTTTATTTTTTTCCTTTTTAATTTCCTTCTCTTTTTATAATGTTGTTCAAGTCCAGTAGTCTCCATTTTCCCCCGACCACTCCCCCTCACCCCAGACATCCCCACCTCCTACCCTGAGTCATACCCCACTTTGGCTTTGTCCATGTGTCCTTTGTACATGTTCTTGATGACCCTTCCCCCTTTCTCCCTATTATCCCCTCCCACCTCCCTTCTGATTACTGTCAGTTTGTTCTTTAGTTCAATGTCTCTGGTTATATTTTGCTTGCTTGTTTGTTTTGGTGATTAGGTTCCACTTATATGTGAGATCATATGGTATTTGTCTTTCACTGCCTGGCTTATTTCACTTAGGGTAATATTCTCCCATTCCAAAGGGTTGCAAAGGGTTGCAAAGGGTAGGAGCTCCTTCTTTCTCTCTGCTATGTAGTATTCCATTGTGCAAATGTACCATAGTTTTTTGATCCATTCATTTACTGATGGGCACTTGGGTTGCTTCCAACACTTAGCTATTGTAAATTGTGCTGATATGAACATTGGGATGCATTGGTCCTTTTATATTGGTGTTTCAGTATTCTTAGGTATTATCCCAGCAGTGGAATTGCCAGATCAAAAGGCAGTTCCATTTTTAGTTTTTTGAGGAAATTCCATAGTGTCTTTCACAGTGGATGCACCAGTCTGCATTCCCACCAACACTGTACTAGGGTTCCCTTTTCTCCACAACCTCACCAGTATTTATTGTATGATGACTTGATTATGATGGCCATTCTGACTGGTGTGAAGTGGTATCACTTTGTGGTTTTAGTTTGCTCTCTCTGGTGGCTAGTGATGCTAAGCATCCTTTCTTATGTCTCTAGTCCCTCTGTATGTCCTCCTTGGAATAGTGTCTGTTCAGGTCCATTGCCCATTTTTTAATTGGGTTATTTGTCTTCCTGGTATGGAGTTGTGTGAGTTCTTTATATATTTTGGAAATCAAACCCTTGTCCAAGGTATCATTGGTAATGATATTTGCCATTGGTGATTTATATTTTCTCATATGGTTGGTTCCCTTTTCATTTTACTGATGTTTTCTTTGGCCATGCAGAATCTTTTTATTTTGATAAAGTCTCATTGGTTTGCTCTTTCCTTTATGTCCCTTGTTCTAGGGGACATATCAGTGAAAATATTGCTGAGTGGAATATCTGAGATTTTCCTGCCTATGTTCTCCTCTAGGACTTTTATGGTGTTGCAACTTATATTTAAGTCTTTTATCCATCTTGAGTTTATTTTTGTATATGCTATAAATTGGTGATCGAGTTTCTTTTTTTTTTTTT